>JANBPK010000728.1:0-80581 GCA_027579435.1 Candolleomyces eurysporus | reverse complement strand
CTTGGACTTTTACTATTGGCTAGTTGCTTATCTATCACATGTCTCTTTATCTATTTTTACGCAGCTCGAAAGCAGTATATATACACGCTAACTACTGACTCGAGCGGCATCATCGTATCATTGTTGTTCTATCTTTACTTGCGTTTNATCAACGAATCTATCGAGCTTTTCTGCTTATATTTCACATGGCGTGAACTATCAGTTGCATTGGAACTTAGGAACTTAAGCAGTCATAAGGAGTGACTACTGAAGAATAGGAACCTTGCTAGCAGTACACTAGGGTACTTCTAGTTCTGTGGAGTGTGTATCTACGAGAGAACTTGAGAACTTAGTATTCTTAATTCACTCAACAACCCCCACAAACTCGCACTTTGACTTCGTGCGGCCTGACTCTCACACCGCTTGACTTTACGCAGCCTGGGTATAGGTTGTGGTTAGTTGGTTTTGTGTGTGTGTGTTCTGAGCTTGGCAGCACAGATCACATCACCGCGAGATTTAAATTCTTTGCCCTGCAGCTTCATCACCAAATTGGCAAGTGCCTGCTTTGCCTCTGAGACCAGTGGTGCCTCTTGCTGTTTCCCATCATGCTCATCACTATGGCAGCTGGAGTGTTCAGCAGGAGTAGGAGCTGGATGCTTGACCTCTTGATCTCAGCATTCCGTGATATGTGCGGGGTCAATAGAATTGTCGTGCCCATCAGAGCTGCTAATGGATAGCGTGTCTTCTTGACAGTCTTCCCTTATACTGGGCTCTTTCTGATGATCTTTGAATCGGAACGTGTATTGGAATGAGAGTGAAGGTGTTGTCGCCAGTGATCTGGAAGTCTGGCACTGGAACATGCCAGTCTGAGCCATGCTATCAGATGGGCGCCTGGTTGATGTCAGCACTGCTAATGCATCACGAATAGGCTTTAATGTCTTCTTGACACGCACTTTGAACTAAATTTTGTGATAAATGCTGTAAGCCTGCAATCTTGTTGTACCTGAAGCTACTTGACTTACAGTGTTATGGAGTACCTCAGGTTGTTCAGAGGTTTGACCAGAACCTCCGAGGTACGGAGGTTGAATGTGGTGAGGAACACAGAGATGTGTAATTGTTCACAAGAAAGGGTAGAGGGAGAGTGATGACAGATGTGGAGAGTGATCACCGATACTCTGGGTCCTGAAGCATAACGCTGCCAGGTCAAGAGCGCATGCAAGAGATTCCCTCTGGCACAGGGTGGTTGTTCAGGGAGGTTCTCTGGGAGAGGATTCAGGGGTCTGGGGTCTGGAGGAGGAGTAGTTGCTGGAGATGCAAAGGGTCTTTGCCAACTATCATTGATAGGAGCAGTTGATTCAGTGAGGAGAGCTTCTTGGAGAGGATTAAGGGAAGGGAACCAAAGTCCTTCCTCAATATTGTGTAAGCATGAGGACAACATTGTCTATGTAATTGGTGATGTGGAGTTCAAATGAATTTGAGACAACGCGTTCTTCTGAATGGCGCTCGAAGCACGTAATATCCACAACAGTTGATCCTTCTTTGTAGCAAATGGACCCAATAGATGTTGTAGCAAGAGGGCTCCTACCAGCTCTTGAGCAGATGGCAACAATAGGGAATTGGCTTGTGAATCGAATAGGGCAAGGGCGTGATTGTCAGAAGGATTTGGCCTAGAGTAAGGTCTATTCCTCTGACTAAAGCGAGATGAGGGATGATGTCGAGACAGATGTACTCATTGTTGAGCATCCACTGTGTTCTCAAACTGAGCATGCACAGAGGGAGGATGGCAGGATTTGTCTGTCAGGCACCAAGTACAAGTAGATGAGGGTTGATTCTCAAGAACAAGCTAAAGAACTACTTTACAGTTTAGCTTGATATTTATACTACTTGCAGAATCGGGCTAGTCTGGGCTGGCTTGACTTCAATGACCAGCATCTGTGCTTCTACTGTTCCTACTTGATAGCTATCTGGTTCCATCAATAAGTATCAACTACTAATAGTAAAAGCGAGGCAAAGGGCAAAAGGTAAAGGGCAAAACCAGGGCAAAGGGGAAGGGCATAGGGTGTCCTCGGGCTAAGGGTCAAGACTGGGGCAAAGGGAAAGGATAACATACTACTAAGGAGATAAGTCCAAGGAAGTCCAAGTCAAATACAAGTAAATAATAGAAAAAAAAAGATACCCTAGGGGTTATTACATAACATACAGTGGGCTGAACTGGCTAATTTTCTTTATCCAACGTGTTTTTCTTCTTTTTAGGTGGTGATGCGCAGGTCGCGTTCTAAGGCTCAAAACACAACAAGACAAAGAACCTAACTCTAACACCAACACACACACAAAACAAACACACCAAGTATCTTCAGAAGATAAGAGGCAGGCAAGGGTATAGTGAAAAGCGCTAAGTCTAGTTGGACTAAGGCTTCAGAACATAAAATTTGCAATCGCAAGTTCAAGGGGGGAGCTAAGGCCCAACCAGGTTTGATGTTATTGCTTCGGAAGCTAAACTTTGTGGACAACTAACTTGACGACAAACAGATTCGACTTCAGAAGTGAGAACACGGTCTCGACGCGATATAACTGTGACAACACGATGAGGACATGGCCTCCGAACAACTTCTGAACTTAAACACACAAAAGATAACAGAAAGGCTCTTGTAGATTTGGTGGGTAACACGGACCTGGACGCAAAATACAACGCTAGCTACCCGCTATGTAGATTCAGCTACTTAGAGTCCAAGATTAAATACTATAAATAAGTTTGGCAAACACATTCAGAACAAACAGAGATATAAACACATGAAACCAACTAGTCCAAAAAGAGATAATCATATGAGGTATCCAAGTTCCAGAACTAAGTCTCAACCTTCCTAGACTTGCATCGAGACGCATTTGGAACCGCTGCCGAAACGGCACTCCACTATTTCCACATGCTTTGATAGTTTGGAATAGGTTCAGAGGTGAGCACCCTTTGCTCCCGACCCTACTTCCGTCTATCTGGTTTGCTGGGCACCACTCCCAAGCCCTCATCATGTTGTTGCCCTGGCTCTAGGCATTCCACATCCTTCCGCACTCCATGCTTTCCTTGTTATCCATGTCAGCTCACAAGACTGAAACCTATCTCAGGTTCTGAAGAAAGCCAAGGGTCCGGTCCCTACTCCGCATCAGTTCACACCTTGAGTTGGCTATTCAGAAGCCCTCAACCAAGCTGCTTGTACTTCCAAATCCGGCAACTGTCAGGTTTATTTGACTTAACAGATTTGCCATCATGTCCTCAAAGCTGCAGAGTTACATTACACTTTCCACTTAGCAAATGTCAGGGCAAATGTCCCTTGTAGTGTGCAGACTCTCTTCCTACATCGTACCTTGCCAGGTCGGGCATACAGTTATGGTTCCAAATTATTTCTCTACCCTTCGGATACGTTTGCAGGGCCTTCCTATTTTGAAGCACCACTGCTGAACTGTTGTACTTGGGTCACTGAGCTGGATCCCTGAGAGCTGCTAAGTCTGAAGCCAGGAACCACTCTGACTCTTGGTTTTGCAATGTTCAGAAGACATGCTAAGTTCTATAAGTTGTCATTGTTACTTAGTCCTTTAATTCAGAAGCACTTCCAAAGAAAAGTTTTATTAATTTGCGATTTTTCTCAGGGTATACAGGCATGCGCCGCATCAGTGGAGGTTTGGCATCTTCAAGGGAGTCTGAACCTCCTAAAAGGTTCTTAAGCCTTGAGATCCAGTACTTCCTGTGTTTACCCATCTGAATGGTCGTGTTTGTCATTAGTAAACACGTCGAGCACCCCAATCTGATATATTTTGTGCCATTTTCCTTATTTTGTTGTGCTCAAGCCACAAAACCATCTAATTTTTTCATAAGAATGGAGCTAGGCCCCCTCTATACATTTCTATGGGCGCAAAATTTCTGATTTCTATCCTTTTATTTCTCATCCTCGCATTTTGCCAAAATCGTGGCTCAATATGGGAATGTCATGCTCATCACATAACATTTGCCATTTGTCAATGTCGTCTACCTTACCAGGCTTTGGTCCAGGATGCATTGAATGGAAGTTGAAGGGAGTCAGGATGGATTCAAGCATGAATTCAGTCTCAATATTATCATGACGATGATGTGCAGGTAGCAAACTAGGGCACTCTAACAACCAAACTATAGAACTAAAACACACACAACCACAACAACACAACACACCAAATACCTTCATGAAGAAAAAGGCGGGCAAGGGGTATAGGTAAAAGCTCTAAGTCAAGTTGACAGAGGCTTCTAGAACTCTTCTTGTACAATCGCAAGTTTGAGGGGGAGCTAAGGCTCAACCAGCAACAATAGAAATACTTCACAAAGTGACTTTGCTAACACATGGTATGGTTTGAGATACAACGGATAACTTTGCAAACAGAGGAACACGGCCTCAAGCAACTTGAACGCAAGAACGATTCGATAAAATGCAAGCGACACAACTCTGATTGACTTCGCAAACTTAAACACTCTTTTCTCAATAACAGATGGCTCTTGTAGATTCCTGGGAACATGGTCCTGACGTGAAATACAAACGCTAGCTACCCACTAATGCTAAAATAGACAAAAACAGAGACATAGATATAGGTAATTATTGTTTGGCAAACAGGCAAAGAAACAAACAGATGACAGAGACAGAGAAAGATAAGAAACACAATCAAATGAGGGTATCGAAGGCCAAGAGTTG
The DNA here is from genome assembly GCA_027579435.1 of Candolleomyces eurysporus. Lineage (NCBI taxonomy): Eukaryota > Fungi > Basidiomycota > Agaricomycetes > Agaricales > Psathyrellaceae > Candolleomyces > Candolleomyces eurysporus. The sequence continues at coordinate 75,896 of JANBPK010000728.1, read as the reverse complement.
AGTCTCGAACCATAGAACGCAGCCCAGGCGCTTCACAAACCTGTTCTGGGCGCGGCTGTTGTCGATTCCGCATGGATATTCACTGAGGATTGCTTCCGGAGAGCTCACCCTTCTGTTTGCGCACCTAATCCAACAAATTGATCCAAATTTTGGGTGCTTGGCTCTACCAAGCCACACTGCTTCACTACTCTGCTGACTCTTTCTATCTCTTGGCTATGGACAGGCTGACCAAGCTTTGGGTAAATGACCACATAAGCTTTAGTCGTGCTTTCCGGTTTTCCAAGCAGGTTCACAAACTTCAGATTAGCTGTCCGACACTGATCACTGCTTCTGTTCCTTCCAATTCTGGTCACGTCAAAGCTTATTGACTTAGCGGATCACTCATCAATTCTCGAAGCCACCGGCTGCTTTGTGAAGACTCCTGCTTAGCAAATGTCAGGGCGAATTCCCTTGTAATGTGCACAACTCCCCCTAGCATCGTACCTCACCAGGTCAGGCATGCTAGTTAGACTTCAAATAGTATTACTGCGTTTCGGATACGTTCACAAGACCTCCATGAACTTAAAGTGTTGTCGCAGAACCATCTTACTCGACGTTCCTTTGTTCTCTAGGGCGTATGCTTAGTTGACAGTCAGGGATAACTCCAACTCTTATGTATATTTCCCTCCCTTCAAGAAGATCTCTCCAATTAGCTTCGTCGGTTCGCAAACTATAAGAATGAATTTGAGAGGGTATCTATGCAAGCGGCGTATCAATGAGCTCAATGGAATTTGGACATTGTTAGACCATTGCGCAGTGGATCTATCCATACACCCTAAACCTATATGTCAAGGATGTCACAACCCCCCCTGAATTAATTCCCTTTCTTCCGCTTCCCAAACCCCAAGCGCCTCTTAACCTATCTCCTTGTATCCTATAACAGGCTCGTTCAGCTTCAGACTGATTCGTTCAGATTCAATAACACTTGGAAGAAGCCCAAAACACAGGTTCAAAGGGTTCACAATATTACTCGAAATTGTAAATACAGTATCTAGAGGCCTATTCATGACAAACATCAAAAGACAGTACCATGCTGGTAAAAAGGACAGCCGGCCTTCAAGGTCACACCTTGCTGGCATCTGTATATCGTGGTTGGTTAGGGAAGCACCAGAGAGCGGCAAACAATCAAATGACTTACCAGTTGAGCTGCAGCAGCAACACAGCGAATTCATTCTGGCACAGTAGAGGCTGGCGTCCCAACCTGCACAATGAAATCACCACATCCTGTCAAACCCTGCATGGTTCTCTTCCAAGTGAAAAAATCTGTGGCGTAGTAGGTGCCACCTGTTTGGGGTCTTCCAGCTGGCTTCCTTGCCTAAGGCCTTGATCAATCCGCTTCTGACATGCCTGCAACTTGGGCGGCATCGGGTATACCAATGACACTACAAAGAAAAGGTCTGAGCCTGCCAGGGATTCAAAGACTTAGACAATTGCACTCACTGTTGCATGGACTCTGCAAAAGAGCTGGTTGATAGAAAANTTTCCCCCACTGGCCATCCTCTAAATAATGCTGCACCCACCAGGCTACATCACAGGACAAAATGATTGTGTCCAGGCGACTCAACTCCTTGGCAGACTGGGAAAAGACTTTCAAAACCATATTCTCCTCAAAGAAGTTGTCGAAGAAGATCTTCCATTCCTGTGGGGTTAGAGAGCGTTCTGGGCCTTTGCCTACAAAATATCTTCAGCCCAGTACCAAAGGAGACAGATCAGCACCTACTCTTCCAAAGGTGAAAGTAACAGTCGACAAAGTGTTCCAACACCACCTCCGACTCTATGTAAAGGGTTCCCGACCTGGATCTCTCCTGCAGAAAGTCCACCAGGGACTTGTGGTACAAGCGATACGGTGAGCTGTGATCTTCCAAGGAAGGAATGGAAACCAGTGAGTTGAGATTTCTGAACATATACGATGCTTGGCCAGGATATGATTCCAGATATAGGCAAACCCATGCTGCTGCTGGGCTTTGTGTTCGTAGGCCCCTTGAGTGATCCAGATATCCTTCACGGAAAATCAAATTGAGCCAGAGGATACTGAGAAGTGGGTCAGGACTGGATTTAAGAATGTGGGTGTACAGTGCGTCCAGAGGTGCGAGTGCACCGGTGGAGTCCTTGAAACCGGGCAGCCGTAGGACCTGCTTCAAGAGTTCGTCGGGATCCCCACCGGATACTTCCATGAATCGCCCTACGGTCGCTACGTAGATGAACTGCCCGGAAGCGTTGGCGATCAGGGTTTGCCGAACATCTTTGCTGGGCCACGATGACGGGAGGTGACTTTCACGTCGAACGTTTGCGAACTTGCTCTCGAGGAACAACGCCATATCGGCGTCTGGATTGTACTTCGCATCGAGGAATAGCTCCCTGGTCAGGGACTTCGCGATATCAGCGAAAAAGCGTTTGATAGCGTGTTCAGGACGACTGGCGATGACGATACGGAAGGGAAAGTCGGGATCGCTGGCAGCCTTCTTCAATATGGAGAGGATCTCGATTTGATCGGCCTCTCTGGAGCTGGAGCAGGAAGGTGGGTTACTTTGGATACCATCCTGGTATTGGTCTGCCCCGCATTCGTCGAGGCCATCGATGAGAATGACCTTGGGCCAGCCTGACAGCGGTGGGCGATCTTGACATGCTCGCAATGGCTCCAATATCAACTGATCCAACTGCACCTCGAGATTTTGTTCGAAGATTGCTGGATTGTCTTCAACGGCAGAGAGGATTTGGGCTGCAACTTGGGTCATGGCTTTGTGCTGAACGAATTGATAGGCTAGCGTAGGCACCAGATAGTGCTTCGAGCGCCTATTCGCCGACCCGGAGAAGGACGAGAAGAAATGGGCAGCACCAAGGATGCCCTTCCCCTGGCAGGTGTCGGCTACTGAGCCCATGATCGCAGTCTTTCCTGACCCCGCCGGCCCCGTCACCCACATGATCTCCTTGGGCACATCGTCACTATCTCCGTCACATATCCAGCTAACAACCTCGCCCTGCACCGCAACTCGAGTTTCTGGATGACATTTCGGTGCGTCGTAGCGGTCAGCGGAGTTGTGCAATGCTCCAGCAGCGATGTGATCTCGCAGCTCTTTCAGCAAGACGTAGGTCAGTCCCAGAGTACCGATCTCCCGTTTCGAAACCACTCACTCTCAATAGAGCTTTTGGGTGGGCGTTCACCATAGTGGTTGTAATTCTTCGCATAGATATGGGTGTCCCCCTCGATGGTGAAGTTTCTGGCGTTTTTGAAATGGGAGGACATTGTGCTGAGTGTGAGTCGGTGAGGAGAGGTCAGACCCAAAACACGTTAGCTTCGCGGTGGCTCGCTTTCTTATACGCCGCACCATGCCCAAAACGTGCCCCAAACCTGTGTCTTGAGTTCACATGACGGGAACATCGCATTTGGCTGTCTACCGATCGCCCGGCTGTAACACCGTGGGTCAGATAGAACACGAGGCTTTCCTTTCCCGCTCGACACCTGTAATCCTGGTTTAATTTAGCATGTACTGTGAAGCACTGACAGGGCTGGGACTGGGGACTGACGAGTTCTTTCTCCTAATTACGTGTTTTCAATTCGGAGCGAGCCAGAGGTTGTGATCGCCCCAAAGCAGCATTGACTCCGTTCTTCATTAAGCCTAACGCAATTGGCGTACCACCGGTAAGGAAGAAGTACAGACAAGACATTGCGAGCAACAGCAGGCCTGCCGTCTCATCGTACTCAAACTACACCGAGCCTCAAAACCTTCCCCAAATTGTTCCTGCAGCAGATGCCTGTTAAATCGCGTCAGTCAAACAACGGCGGACTTGGAGGGACGTACATAGGGTGTTACTGGGGTTCTGAAACACGCTCATCTGGTGCAGTACGCGGGCTGCTGCTGTTGCTCGAGCCAGCACCATCCCCTGCGGTCCCTCTTTAGATGCTCAATCCCTACTTTTCCAGAATTTTTAGATGATAAATGAAATGTTGCTGAAGGGTAGAAGGTGCTGGCGCCGTGCGGATGCTGCGAGTTGGAGAGAGTCTGGTAGGGGCATGACACAATTCAGGCGCAGCAGTGCACGGTAGCGATATCAGTATTATTAATGTCACGACTCGACAAACATTGAAGAGCGTCCAGTCTCAGTCACGGCTCATCTCGAGTCCTCCCACTCCCCAAACCCCAAGCACACCCTCCCGCCTCTTTTCCGAATGCGTTCAGGCAAGTTACGCACAACGTCGAACGAACATGTCCATTAATCGCCTAAAAGCATACTTACCAGTCTCAGAAAAGGGAGATGATGGTCACATAGACTGACCTTCAGTCCAACCTTTATCCTTCCCTGCCCGCATCCCATCTTGATTCCTCGCTTCCAATAAGCCCGGCTGATCATTGAAAAATCTGAACAGGGTGTTCATAGGTTGGTGCGGTGAAACCTTTGGACTTGTTGAGCTTTGCAATGGCGTAGGCTGCGTAGTCGTCATCTGTCGAATAAGAGCACAGTCATCAGCCGGCGTGTTGATTCATACAACCGGGTTGGATGATGAGTGGGTCGATGGAAAGGTGCGTGGGGTGAGAACATACACACAGTCTAAAATCCGCGACGCGCTCTCAAGTGCACGCCATCTGTGGCCCACTATTTGCCAGGGACGTTGTACACGGAGGGCAGGCCTGTTCAGGCTTCGTAGTCAACATTCGAGAAGAATGAAGAATCACCGTCAGCTGCGATGCCAAGAAACCCAACACACAATAGGATTCGCGAAACGAAAACACAAACCTTCTCCCAATTCCCCTAATCCCTCTCCCAACCATGCTCGGAGGCCACACTGCAATCCTTCCACGCAGGCGTCCCAAGCCAACTCCCCATCTTCATGAGTGGTTAAGCCGGAACGTTTATGAGCGCGGCTTCGGCGATGAGCGAGTCAGCGTGCGTGCCAACCATGATAGTCCGTTCTGATGATGTATTTCTACATGGGTAGCCAGCCACTCTGTTCATGTTGAAGGCGAGCAACTATGAGCAAAGAGACGAGGGAGGGAGAAAATGAGACGCACTCACCGGTTGGTGATCGTGTAAAATATTCTGAACCATCTGTGGGATACGTTCGGGCACGAGAAGGATCTGGAGAGCCCGTATCGTTCTGTACGTCCTATCAATCAGCCACAATCATCAGCTATCCGAAGAACGGTAACGGTATAGAGGAAGAGGAAGCAACCCACCCAAATCAAATACCCAGTATACAACTCCCCTTGTTATCGTATCCTGAGCACTACTTGTTCACTTCGTGTCGTTCGCTAGGGTACTTTGGAGAGACGTGAGTGACGGGCCAGCAGGAGAACGACAGAAAACATACCTATAACGAATGAACCATATCCGACCAACTTGATCGCTCCAGCCTACTCATCCTCCCCCCACCTGCTTGGATCGTGATCCTATCGAGTAGCTCTGCCCACTTGATATGCATGCGTCGAGCTGCCCACTGGAGGGTACCAGGTTTCGTGTCTGCTGCATTCTCGTCGCCCGCGTCCGCTGTCGGCTTCAGCAGCCTCGGGTTGCAAGACAGGCGGGATAGCAGGTATTTCGAAATACAAATTTGGTCGTGCTCGCTCCATGGGGGGTGAACGAGGTTCAAGCTCTCACATCCACCGTGTCCTGGGATTCGGGGGACGTAGCCTTAGGTGCTTCAAACGGGCCCTGGGGCTTCATGCTTCCCTGGATACACCGTCCCAAGCAGTAAAATCCCGTAGTCGTATCCATGCGAAGGAGAAGCCATTGTCGAGTGAATGTCTGAGGTTGGAGAGGAGGGGTAGGAGGAAGAGGAAGTGATGTTGAAGAGCGCAGATGTGGCTTCCAGCCGTTTGCCCTAAGATGGAAGTGACAATGCTGTGGAAGGGCTTTGCATAGGTTAGGCAATAGGACGTGGACGAAAGCGACAGAAGCGCACGGGCAGTCGAAGTAGACAAAGGAGAAAGGCAGCTAGACTCACTCGCACTCATCTCGCACACTAAAGCTATCGTCCAGAAGCAGCTATAGTCTGTGTTTGGACTACGAAAAACGAATTTGAGGTCGTTTTTGAGGTTCAAGAAACCGGCGAATGATTGACGTTTTGACGGTGATCAATGGATGTGCCGCTCGGCAAGTCCACTTCCCATCTTGATTATGAGCGATTCTTAGCTCTCTTCACGCTCCTCAGCGGAGAGACTTACGACCTGTACCGCAAACTGCGCCGTCTGAAAATGGCAACCCAATTTCCCAACCATGGCACCTGGAAGTCGAGCTGGAGCTCCAAACGCACGCCACTCCTGCTGTACCTCACGCACTGGTCGTGCCACTGTGCTTGTAGCGTATTTCTGGTACCAGGTCTTGGTCCAGGATGCGTTGAATGGAAGTTGGAGGGAGTTGGGATGGGTTCAAGCATAATTGTAGTCTAAATGTTATTATCACGAGCTCAATGGAATTCGGACATCGTTGGACCATTGCGTAGTGGATCTATCCATACACCCTGAACCTACATGTCGAGGACGTCACAGCCCACCCTGAATTAATTCGCTTTCTCCTGCTTCTCAAACCCCACGCGCCTCTAAACCTGTCTGCTTGTATTCTATGACAGACTGATTCGTTCTGACTCAATAACACTTGAAAGAAGCCTAAACATGGGTTCGAAGGGTTCACAATATCATTTACTCGAAATCGTAGATACAGTATCTAGGCGCTTATTGATGATAAATGCCGAAAGACAGGAGCATGCCAGTAAAAAGGATAGCCGGCCTTCAAGATCACACCTCGTTGACGTCTGTATATTATGGTTGGTTAGGGAAGCACCGGAGAGTGGCAGACAATCGAATGGCTTGCAATTCGAGCTGCTGCAGCGATGCAGCGAATTCATTCTGGTGCGGTAGAGACTGGTGTCCCAACCTGCACGCAATGAAATCACCGTCTCTCATAAAACCCTACATCGCGCCCTTCCAAGTGACAAAATCTGTGGCGTAGTAGGCGCCACCTGGTTGGGGTCTTCCAGTTGGCGTTCCCGTCTAAGACCTCGATCAATCCATTTCTGACATGCCTGCAACTTGGGCAGCACCAGGTATACCAACGACACTATGAAGAAAAGGTCTGAGCCTGCCAGAGATTCGAAGACTCAGACAATTGCACTCACTTTTGCATGGATTCTACCAAAGACCCGGTTTATAGAAATGTCCCACAGCTGGCCGTCTTCTAAAGATTGCTGCACCCACCAGACTATATCGCAGGACAAAAGGATTGTGTCCAGGCGACTCAACTCCTCAGCAGACTGGGAAAAGACTGTCGAAACAATACTGCGAAAAAAGAAGTTCTTGAAAAAGACCTTCCTTTCCTGTGGGGTTAGAGAGCGTTCTGGGCCTTTGCCTACAAAATATCTTCAGCCCAGTACCAAAGGAGACACGTCAGCACCTACTCTTCCAAAGGTGTAGGTAACGGTCGACAAAGTGTTCCAACACCACCTTTGACTCTACGTACAGGGTTCCCGACCTGGATCTCTCCTGCAGAAAGTCCACCAAGGACTTGTGGTACAAGCGATATGGTGAGTTATGATCTTCCATGGAAGGGATGGAAACCAATGAGTTGAGATTTCTGAACGTATTCGGTGCCTGGCCAGGATACGATTCCAGATATAGACGAACAAATGTTGCTGCTGGTTCTCTTCTCGTGTACATTGCCAGCCTGGGCGCATGTTCGTCTCTCTCCAGGTATCTTTCACGGAAAATCAGGTTGAGCCAGAGGATACTGAGGGGTGGGTCCGGACTGGAAGTTAGAATGTGGGTGTACAACGCGTCCAGAGGTGCGAGTGCATCGGTGGAGTCCTTGAAACCAGGGAGCCGTAGGACCTGCTTCAAGAGTTCGTCGGGATCCCCGCCGGATACCTCCATGAATCGTCCAACGGTCGCAACGTAGATGAACTGCCCAGAAGCGTTGGCGATCAGGGTTCGGCGTACATCTTCTCCGGGCCAAGATGACGGGAGGTGTCTTTCACGTTGAATGTTTGCGAACTTGCTCTCGAGGAACAACGCCATATCGGCGTCTGGGTTATACTTCGCATCGAGGAACAGCTCCCTGGTCAGGGACTTTGCAACATCGGCGAAAAATCGCTTGATGGCGTGTTCGGGACGACTGGCGATGATGATACGGAAGGGAAAGTCGGGATCGCTGGCAGCCTTTTTCAGCACGGAGAGAATCTCGATTTGATCATCCTCTTTGGATCGACGAGGTGCGTCGCTTAGAGCTTCATTATGGTACTGGACTGCCTCGCATTCGTCAAGGCCATCGATGATGATGACCTTGGGCCATGCGCTTCTGCCTTCTTGACACGCTCGCAAGGGCTCCAAAATGAGCTGATCGAGCTGCACCTCGAGCTTTTGGTCGAAGACTGCGGGATTGTGTTCGATGGTAGAGAGGATTTGGTCTGCGACTTGGGTCATGGCTTTGTGCTGGACGAGTTGGTAGGCCAACGTAGGCACCAAAAATCGCTTTGAGCGCCTATTCGCGGACCCGGAGAAGGACGAGAAGAAATGGGTAGCACCAAGGATGCCCTTTCCCTGGCAGGTGGTGGCGACTGAGCCCATGATGGCGGTCTTTCCTGAGCCTGCTGGCCCCGTCACCCACATGATATCCTCGGGCTCATCGTCGCTATCTCCGTCGCATATCCAACTTATAACCTCGTCCTGCACTGCAACTCGAGTATCTGGGTGGCATGCCGGTGCGTCGCAGCGTTCGTCGGAGTTGTGCAATGCTCCAGCTGCGATGTGATCTCGCAGCTCTTTCGGCAAGATGTAGGTCAGTCCTGGAGTACCGATCTCCCGTTTCGAAACCACTCACTCTCAATAGAACTTTTGATTGGGCGTTCCCCATAGTGGTTGTAGTTCTTCGCATAGATATGGGTGTCCCCCTCGATGGTGAAGTTTCTGGCGTTTTCGAAATGGGAGGACATTGTGCTGAGTGTGAGTCGGTGAGGAGAGGTCAAACGCAAAACACGTTAGCCTCGCGGTGGCTCGCATTCTTATACGCCGCACCATGCCCAAAACGTGCCCCGAACCTGTGTCTTGCGTTCACATGACGGGAACGTTGCATTTGGGTGTCTACCGATCGACTGGCTGTAACACCGTGGGTCGGATAGAACACGAGGCTTTCATTTCCTGCTTGACGCCTGTAATTCTGGTTTAATTTAGCATGTACTGCGAAGCACTGACAGGACCGGGACTGACAAGTTCTTTTCCCTAATGCCGCGACTTCAATTCAGAGCAAGCCAGAGATCGTGATCGTCCCAAAGCGACATTGGTTCCGTTCTTCATTGAGCCCACTGCGATTGGCGCGCCACTGACAAGGAAGTAGTACAATCAAGAGGTTGCGAGCCGCAGCAGGTCCACCGTCTCATCGTATTCCGAAAAATACTGAACCTTAAAATGTGTCACCGAATTGTGCCTGCAGTAGGTGCCCTGCCTTGCAAATCGCAGAAGTCGGACAGACAATGGCGGGTTCGGAGACGCACAGGTAACCGGCCTGCTGATGCTGCACAGGCCAGCACCGTCCCTAACGGTCCCTCTGAGTCATACGCCCAATTTTGACTTCTCCAAAAAGTTTGGATGAGCCGCGAAATGTTGCAGCGTGAAGGGTAGAAGGTGCTGGCAGCGCCAGGATGGCCAACCGGCGCCATCCAGATGCTGCGAGTCGGAGAGTCCGGAGGAGGCCTGAAGATACGATTCAGGCGCAGCGATGCACGGTAGTAGAGATATGAGTATTATTATTGTCACGACTCGACAAATGTTGAGGAGCGTCCAATGCTAATCAGTGCTCATCCCGAGTCCACTCCCCTTCTCCTGCTCCCTAAACCCCAAGCGCCTCCAAAACGTCCCTACCATCGCCCAGTCTCACTCATCTCGGGCGCCATCTCCATATTTTCATCCCCACCTGCAGCTAATAACTGTTGATCCTTGATTGCAGGCCCGGTCAGCTTCACACCGTCAATCATGAACGACTGGACGTAGGGTCTCGTGCGTGCTCTGAGTGCCTAAATCGTGAGCGAGATGGCCTTCCTCCTAGAAGTGGGAGACAGGGAGGAGGGATCCGGTAGCTTGAGACAAATGTCCTTGAAGAATGGTGACACAACTACGTACCCCCGCCTGATACTGGGTAAAAGCCCATTGTGTTGAATACGTACCATGCCCATGCGCTCATTTGGCCACCGGCTTCTTTCTGTGCATGGAATGTTGATTAATCGAACGAATTCAATGAAAGGAAAGAACCAGAACGGAATCAGAATCATAACTTACCCCATTCAACCCGTCAGCTGGGTTCCCATGATTCTCTCGGGCAACCTCTCGGACGCTTTCTTGAGTCTTGAACACTGCACCTGAGAGTTCGCAGAGGTAGGGTATGTTAGAAGCTATGTGATGTAGAAGCTAATTCGAAGCAATACGACGTCAGTCCCAAGCTCACGGCAAGCAAAGCAAAGTGAAAACAAAAATGAAAAGAAGGAAAGGTAAACCGTACCTCATTTGTATGATCAATATGCCCACCCTTGAAACGCTCCTTACAAACTCTTCACAAAATTCACTCTGTTGCCACTTCAAATGTATTCAGGTACGTTATGCACGACGTCGGACGAATATGGCTATTTATCGCCTAAAAACGTGTCCATCAGTTTCGGGAAAGGGAGATGATGATCACATAGACTGACCTTCAGTCCAACCTTTATCCTCCCTGCCCACGTCCCATCTTCAAGGTTTCTCAGTTCCAATAAGCCTATCTAGCTATGAACAGAGGTTGAACAGGGCATTCATGGGCTGGTACCGCAACATTTTTGGATTTTTTGGGCATCTTTGCGATGGCGTAGGCTGCGTAGTCATCTGTCAAACAAGAGAATGGTCGTCAGCCGACGTATTGATTAATATGGTGGGATTGGATGATGGGTCGGTAGATAAGAAAGGTGTGTGGGGTGATAACGCACACGCATAGTCCAGAAGCCTTCAGGTGCACGTCATCCGCAACCCATCCTTTGCTGGGACCTTGTACACAGAGGACAGGCCTGCTCGGGCTTCGTAGTCAACATTCTAGAAAAACGAAGAATGACTGTCAGCTGCTGCGAAGCCGAGAAACCCAACACACAATAGGATTCGCAAAACGAAACCACAAACCTCCTCCCAATTCCCATACTCCCTCTCCCAACTGACCTCAGAGGCCACGCTACATCCTTCCAAGCAGCGCCCAAACCCAACTCTCTGTCTTCGCGAGTGGTTTAGCCAGAAATGTTCTTGGTTACGGCTTCGGCGGTGAGCAAGTCAGCATGCATGCCGACCGTGATGTTCGTTTCGACGATGTATTTCTACATGGGTAGCCAGCCACTCTGTTCGTGTTCAAGGAAAACAACTATGAGTAAAAGTATGAGGAAGGGAGAGGGAGGGAGGAGATGAGACGCACTCACTTGTTGGTAATCGTGTAAAATATCCTGAACCATCTGTGGGAAAGAATCGGACACAAGGAAGATCTCGAGCGCCTGTATTGTTCTGTACGTATCCTATCAATCAACCACAATCATCAGCTATCCGAAGAATGGTAAGGGTATAGAGAAAAAGGAAGAGAAAGCGACCTACCTAAACCAAATACCCAGTATTTATTGTAGCCTGGCCAGTGCTTGTTGGCTCCGTGTTGTTCGCTAGGGTACTATGGCGAGAATTGAGTGAAAGGCTAGCAGGAAAACGATAGAGAAGCTACCTGCAACGAATGAACCACCTCCGTCCAAACCACCTGCTTCATCAACCCGGCCTCCTCATCTTCCTCTCCACTCACTGTCACTTTGACTTCAATCCGATCGAGGAGCCCTGCGCGCTCGGTATGCACGCGTCGAGCTGTCCATTCGAGGGTACCAGGCTTGGGGCTACTGCTTCTCGTCGTCATCGGGTAGTGGCGACCGATTAGCTTGTCGGTTGCGCAATGAGATCAGGAAATTCATGAGCCAAATTCGCGCTCGCTTGTTTGATGGAGATGAACAAGGTCCCCAGTCTCGCATCCACCATGTCCTGGGATTCAGGGAGGAAGACGCAGGTGCTCAGAACGGGACCGAAGGCTTCCCGCTTCCTTGGGCACACCGTCCATTCAGTATGGCTCCATAATCGTATTCATACGAAAGGAGGAGAAGTCGTTATCGAGTTTACATCCGAAATTGGAAAGGGAGGGAGAGGAGACGAGGTTGAAAGGAACGCGGAAGCACCCCTTGGACTGGCTTGCAGCTGTTGAGATGGGCGTGATGATGCTATCTTGGCGTTTGGTCAAGTAGCCGCATATCTCGAGTAGTGGTACTTTCTTGTGTCTGTCTGAGTGCGATTGACTATGGGTTGGACTTTGGAGAGCTGAGGGGGTGAATTTGAGAGCCTGGTGGGTAGGTTTCTTTGTTGGGTGTGGATGGTATGTTTTAGGGATGGGCGGCTTCAGTGAGGATGTACGGACACGTCTTGTCCTTGGGCTGTGTGCGGGATTCGGGAGGGTAAATTCGGGGTGGCCGACACGGGAGGCTGTGGAAGGGCTTTGGACAGTTTAAGAAATAGGACGGATCAGAAGAGACTGGACGACAGTGACAGAGGGCACGGCCAATTGAGGTAGACAGAGGAGAGGTGAAGAGGAGAAAAGACAGCTAGACTCAGTTGCACTGATCTCACAAAACACGCTTTCGCCAAAGCCATCGTCCAGAACGAGCTATAGTAGCCTGGAGTGGCGACCTCTTCATGTCCATAAAACACAGCTCGAGCGTCATTCAGGCTAACCACCTTCAGCCCACGGCTCTCAAATTCCGTTCGAACACCCCAAATTGACGCCTCTCCATCGATTTCTTCGTGTATGACTCCCGGAACCCCGCAACACTCCCATTTTCACCTATCCAAATGGCCGGATAAAGGCGGGTGGAGGGCGGGGCAGCGTACAGGGTGGAGTTTTAGGTTGGCTGTATTTTTGGCTAGGATTGTGGGCGAGGTGTAGAGAGGGATTCAGRGGAYGGCCGGGGCCATACCAGAAGGCACCGCTGCCGCGTCGACTCGGGTTTCTCACGATTAGATCAGGCACCCGCCGCGGCATGCCCAGTGGCGGGTTTGATGCTCTGGTCGTACACGCCGCGCTCATTTGGTGCGGTAAGCGGGCTGCTGCTGTTGCTCAAGCCAGCACCGTCCCCTGCGGTCCCTCTTTAAGTGCTCAACTCCCACTTCTCCAGAAATTTTAGATCATAAATGAAATGTTGCTGAAGGGTAGAAGGTGCTGGCGCCGTCCGGATGCTGCGAGTCGGAGAGAGTCCGGTAGGGGCCTGACACAATTTTGGCGCAGCAGCGCGCGATAGCGATTTTAGTATATTATTGTCCCGACTCATCTCAAGTCCTCCCCCTCCCCAAGCCCCAAGCACACCCAAAACATCCTTACTCCTCCGCGGTCTCACTTATAAATCTCGAGCACCACCTCATCTCCGTCCCACCTGCAGATAGCAAATACTCATACTTGGTTACACGCCCGGTCAGCTTCACACTGTCGATCGTGAGCGACTTGATGTAGGGTCTCGTGCATGCTCTGGGTGCCTTGATCGTGAGTGAGTTTGTCTTCCTCTGGAGATGGGAGACAAGGAGGAAGGATCGGGTAGCTTGGGAAGAATGTACTCAAATAGTGGTAACCCAAAGACGTACTCCCTGGATAGGTAGCTTCCAGGCTAGAAGGCCGTCGTGGCTGAATATGTACCATGTGTTCTTTTGACTAGTCTCCATTCTGTACACGAAACATTAGTTAATTATATGAATCAAAGAAGAGCAAAACAGAGTCAGAATAGTCACTTACCCGAGTCAACCCGTCAGCATTTTTCACTCAGAGAATATACGCCTCTCAATGCTGGAGGAAAAGATGCACAGTGGGAGTGGTGAGTTCGTTGACAATGAGGCTCAACACGGCGGCTTCTTTCATCTACCAATATAGCACTTTGGATTGCGTAGTCATTTTCGATGATTGAGACGGCAGACGCAGTTGTTCGTTGTTCATTTTGTTTAGAGAACCTACATGTACAGTATTCGTAAAATATTACTTAGACTCCCGAGGCAGTGCTCGAATCACTACGTGCACGTGAACCTGGTATTGCTCAGACAGCACATTAATATTGCAGTTGCCCTCTTCGACTACTTCCACCAACCTCGTTCACAATCCTCTTCATATTACTGGATAATTGGACACTGGCTAGCTGGATATGGATCCCCCAAGAAGGCCTCGTCGCCGGGATGAAGTCAAGAAGTTCTTGAAAGGTCCCGTGAAATTCTTCAAAGACCATCTCGGTTCGCGCAAACCATCTCCTCTCGTTCTCGCCTGACTTCCCATCCCAACGTTGCAGGAGCCGGCTCTAAAGCCAGCCACGATGTCGGTACACCCGATCCACCGGCCGAGGACACCAATCGCGGCGAAATTCAAAGCCATCAGGACAACATCGATCGCCAGCTTCGTCAAGATCATTCAGGCCAGGCGATCCAAGCCAGTTCTTCGGAAGTTGTACCTTTCCCCCCAGCACAGGGCGAAGAGAACGCGCTCATGCCCTCCACTTCCGCCTTGAATCATGACGGCGCATCGCGGGTCTCTAATTTATTCCCTCCAAGCGAGCGCTTGGCGAGGGCTCGAGGAGAGGGAGAGCGGCAGATATCCACTGCTCATACCGATCATACAAGCCAAGCCCTCGGCACAACGGTCGTTGAGGCCGATCCCTCCAATCCTCCGATTCAATCGAACAGCCCCGCCGTTGCGACGTCTCACGGGCCAAACGAGCATCAGGACGGTCCCACTCACGTCGAACGTCAACCAGCGAGGCTTGGCGGCAAGATCTACGACGGCGTCAAGACCACCCTTCGGAGGATCGCCGAGATATCGGATGTTTTCCCCCCATTGAAGAGTACGGCTCGGGCCCTGTTGGCCATTTGCAATACGATTGATGTGAGTCTTTCTCTACGAATGCAGACCTCCTTACCAATCTATAAGTAGGCATATGGCGAGAACCATGAAGAATTCGACGCACTTCTCAAGAGAGTGGAGGTGTTGTCGCGAATTATAGACAATAGTCCGCCCGATGTCCAGCAAGGGGTCAAGGATCGCTTCAGTGGACTGTCACGGTTAGGAAAGTTTAGTCACCCTTAACATCGACGTACTAAGCGCATGCCGGAACGACTAGCACTCTGGAGGAGAAAAAGAAGATACTTCAAGACAAGATTAATCCGAACAGATCAAGCATTGATCGAGCGTTCCTCACGGACCAGGATAAGCAAGAGGTATTGAAGCTCACGCAGGAAATCAGATTTGCCATCGAGATAGCAATGGTAAGTTTGTTTGGGTTCATATTCATGACGGTGGCTCACAACTGCCTAGTTTGACGTGACCATCGAGAATATGACACAGACGCTTCAGGTTGTTAGCGGGGTTGACTGGTTGAAGGAACGAATCGAGAGTATGTCCGGTTCTCTACCCGTCTGCTTTGTTTGCTCAAGGGCGTGAATAGTAATTGAGGACCACACTGGGGCCATGCGCAATATCAAAGAGGCCGTCCTGTCACTGAAGAGGTCCAGTAAGTTTACATGATTTGCTTCTCATTGATCACGCTGCTTAGCCAACGAAACCAGACACATTCGAGAAACTAGGTGGAGTGGAAGGAGCAGAGTTTAGCAACGCACGACGAGGTTCTGGATGCACACCTGGATCCAGGATATCGCTGCTGGCCATGTTACTTGTATGGGCAAAGGACCTTTGTTCTCCTCATCTGTTCTGGCTTAGCGGTCTCGCGGGGACAGGGAAAACCACGGTGTCAAAGACCTTTTGCTCCCAGCTCAACGACCGGGGACTTCTGGGTGCGAGCTTCTTCTGTACGCTCAGCGAACTCGATAAGAGGGATGTGTACCTCATCATACCCACCCTTGCGAGGATTCTGGCGGAGGAACGACCTAAATTTGGCGACGCCCTCGAGAAAATTCTTGAGTCCGATAGGGCCTGCAGAAATCCAACAAAGATGGATTTAAATGACCAGTACAGAAAACTCATTCTCCAGCCTGCCGAGAGGACCTTTGCAGCCGATGAACTCTTTGTGCTCGGTGTAGACGCCCTTGATGAGTGCGAGAACAAGGATGCTGTCAGGCTCTTCATCGTGGCAATTTTGTCGCAGAAACCAACCATCCTGCTCAAGTTCTTCCTTACTAGCCGCCCCGAGATCGCTCTTCGGGAGTCCTTTGAAACATCCACCCACCATGGATGGCTTCGCCTCCATGACATTGAGGCTAGCATTGTCAAAGCTGATATAATGCTCTACCTGAATGACCAGCTCAAACACATCTCAAAGGTGTCTAACCATTATCAGGCAGGGTCAAACTCGCCACCTCCAGAGATCCAAATTATTGCTGATAACTCTGGAGCACTTTTTATTGTTGCAGCCACCATGGTCACATATGTTGCAACATACTCAGGGAATGGGTTTCAGGAACTGGGCAAACCCTCTGCAAATGTCCAGCTTTCTGGCATTGAAACCCTATACAGCTCAATCCTAGCCGAAGCATTCAGGGATCTGGAGCAGGAGGAGGCAGATATGATACATTCTTGTCTGTCACTACTTGTCACAGCTCAAAAGCCTGTTTCAGTGAAGGACTATGCCAGATTGCTCAGCACAGATACTTCAGCAATCCGAGAAGCTTTCAAGTCCCTTCATTCTGTTGTGCAAATTCCAGATGAGGACTGTGATGATGGTCTTATCTCAATCTTTCATGCATCTTTTGTTGATTACCTGACATTAGAAAAGCATCATGGCAAGAAATGGGCAATGAATGTTATGGAATAACCCCTATGTAGTATATAATACCCTTTTTTTTCTTTCATCTTACTATATTTGGATTAGTAGCTATACTTGCGATCAATAACCACAGACCACTAACAACCCTGGACTTGAAGTTTTACAGAAGTCCTCTGCAAAACTTACTTACAATTTTCATCAGAAAGTAGCACAGACTATTGACCCATAAACTAGTATAAAACCAGCTCAAACTTCTGTATTAGCTCCAAGGCCTCTGGACTCAGGTACTTGTAGGGTGCAATTGTTGTCAAAGCTTTTCTCAATTTCAAAACCAGTGACCATCAAAAATAACCTCCTCTTGCTAACTTTGTGCCTCCCTTGGATTGATTTCCTCTCCCTCATCTGATCATACAAGTACATGAGTGAGAACTCCAAGTAGAAATTTATTAAAAAGCCTTGGAGCTGCCATGCACCAGCACTTATGTGCAGGTAGCAAAATAGGGCTCTCTAGGCAACAAGACTAGAACAAAACATGTGCACTAACACCAACACAAAACAACACAGCAAATATCTTTGAGAAAATAGAGGCAGGCAGAGGGGTATCCTTTTCAATTTGGGTAATGTCAGTTCTTATTGACTTTGCAAATTGTCCATCAAGTTTTCAAAGCCACTGGCTACTTTGTGAAGACTTCTGCTTAGCAAATGTCAGGGTGAATTCCCTTGTAATGTGCACAACTCCCCCTAGTACTGCACCTCACCAGGCCAGGCATACTAGTTTGACTTTGAATAATGTTATAGTATTGCAGATACATTCTCAAAACCTTTGTGAACTTAGAGTGTCATTGCAGAACTGTCTTACTCAATGTTCCTTTGTTCTCTAGGGTATCTGCTTAGTTGACAGTCAGGAATAACTCCAACTCTTATATTTCCCATCCTCCAAGAAGATCTTTTTGTTTATCTAAGTCAGTTTGTGAACTTTGCAAACATATTTGCAAATTGTAGAGGGTGTATATGTAGGCAGCATATCAGTGCTGGCCCATAACCCCCAAGTTCCTTAGCTTGTTCTTGAGAATCATACCTTGTTTACTAGTGCTATCTTGAAACCCAAACCAACTTGCTGGTGGATGATCAGAGCCAGGTCCACTACCACACTCACTGACAAGTACTTTATGGTCTGGATCAACATCTACCTTGATCTCAAGCCCAGTGCTCCAATCAAACTTAGGACAGCAGCCCTCCACATCCCTGCTGACTTTGTCCTTTGGATAATTCTATTTGGAAACCCGGTCTGCACCCACAGACCCCAGGGTTCTACGTTTCGTTATTTGGAAACCCTGTTCACAGCCGGATCATAACTTGTGTGACTGATGTGACATGGATGTTGGGTGAGGCACGGGAAGTGGGAACTTGAGGGCAGGAGACCGCGGGGGTCAGGTAGTTCCCATCAAGTCCAACCTCTGCACCGACCGCAGAGATTGATGGCTCTTGCTAGCCAACTTGCTTCCAACCTGCTGCTGCCACAAGATCATCGATTGGTTGTCCACGCCCCAACAAGTTGAGGTCAACAATTGACCACGGTGAAGATCAACATTCAGTGTGATGAGCTATCAGGGAACTGTGGTTGTTGCATGCAGAATTCTGTATTTCACGCTAGTGGGCCATCAGGCGGTGCACAGAACTATTGCATGGAACTAAGGGGCGGCGATGACCTCATTCGGAAGGCGGGACTGTGATGGAGGCTGCTCAGTAATTATGGGAGCTCGTTGACCAATGACCGACCAGGTAGTCCCTCACTGGTCTATCTACCAATCTACTGGTTGGAAGACCAACATTGCCCTTGAGCTGGCTGCATTAGACATTGCTTGGAGTGTGCTTTGAATTGAGGTACCTTCTGTTGCGCCACCTGCCGTACCTGAGCCACCATGACCAAAGATCCCCGAGTACCCGACTCGCTTCCATAACTGGTGCTCGGAGCGTGACAGTGCGTTACATAGGCAGAAATAGACCTCTTTGGACTTTATTTGGGGGGTCTGTGGGCGCAGACCGGGTTTCCAAATAGAATTATCCTTGTCCTTTCCCAGTTCAATTGGAGTCCCCAACTACAGTCACTTTCACCTAAAATCATCACCATCCTTGCATTACAAGAACTGGTGGTAACTTTGACTGAGAAGGCACAATGGTTCTACCTTACTGTCTGCAACTACCTCCCACTGTCTCTGATCACATCTCTCTGGGCAGTCCAGGGGTTGAGGCACTGTAAGGAAGGGATATAGGCATAATAAGGAACAGCTACAAGGAACATGGCTAAATTGGGACTTGTATGGCCTGAACAAACAGCTACACTGTCAGCAATAAGACTCTGGAGATTGTCTTGGAGCAGCCTCAGAAACTTGTTATTCAAGTTGTAGTGGCGCACATAGTTGTGCAATAACCCAAGGTGATTGTCTTGAGCATTCATAATGTTTATGACCTTGAGTTTGTCTTTGAACATTGGGCTGTTCTCTACAATTTGACACTTGGAACAGTGTCAGAAAGGTGGAGTATATATCAGCTTCAAAGGACTTGGTGAAAGCAGGCCGACACACTGCGCGGCACATGCCCAAGGCATTTTGACTCATTTTTTGTTTATTTTTTGGAGTGAATATTTTTAGCAATATCTGAGATATATGGAATCCTATTTGTCGAAAACGGTGAGTGATGTTAACTTATGATGAACTGTGCCTTTCACTTGATCCAATGAACAGACGAGGACGACAAGAGCTTAGGACATCATTAGTGGGTGAGGAACCATCAGCGTGAGGCCGGATGGTTCTCTTTTATTTCGCAACACGGTCGGCTACTGCAAGAATTTTTTTTTTNCTTAGCAACAATTTTGAAACTCGTTGTGACAGTAAGATGAAAGAATGAAAGAATGAGAATGACAAGGGTGAGACCTAAATTGCATGCGATGCACGTGCAGGCGCAGCGTTCGCCGCGTGGGCAGAAGGCCCACAGGGCCCCGTCACTCCTCGATTGCTTGTCTTCATTGACCTTGTGTAAACCTTTAGTTTAAACAGCAATATAAAACCACTAATTATATTTCTCATCCTTGAAAACAACTTGCTTGTTCTTGTATCACTCCAGGGACCAAAATAAGAACAGGAAGCCAGAAGACAAAGGCAGGGGAAGAGAAGAAAGAAGAAAGAGGAGGAGGACAAAGAGGAACGAGCATGAAGATGGCAAGTCTTGGTTGCATTTTTTGGCAAGAGCCTATTGCCAGAAGAGAAACGGTGGGAAGAAGAGAACGGTAACTAGCAGCCGAAATGATGCACACCGGCCATGTAATGTCTTGGCACACAGTGGGGGTACAATGTACCTGAGTCAAAATGCCTCGGAATCACTTGCGCTGTCAGACACAAGCACTCAGAAGGCCAATGTGCATTGGTCTAGTTCTTCTTGGGAAACAGCACCTCCAGTGACAGGGAAGCAGTTAGAGAGGTTGAGAAGCTGGCTCTGCCAGAAGGGGGCAAGATTTTTGGTGTTCATGGTTTTAAGCATTGAGTGAAAGGATGGTAAGTCACTGGGATGAAATGAAGCGGCATGAGGGTCATCTTTACTTAGGCAGGTTTAAATACTCTGGCAGCAGTCTGGCATGGCTCCAGCATGATGCCAGGTGAGGGTTGATTGGTCTGACTTTCTCCTATCTGGATGAAGCCAAGTGGGGCTTGAGTTTTAGTTTGGGGGAGAGGTGGAGTCTTTATGAGGCCTAACAATGTCATACTGAGACTGAGAGAAATTTTTGCAAAGTCTAGATCTCAAAAGTAAGCAACTTAGTCAAAAAGGAGCTAACAAACAGCTCCTGGACTTAGAAAATTGCAGCATAGAGACTTAGAAAGACTTAGGGGATTCTCTTAACTCAGGTCGCTTCAGACGAAAAAGACAAGACTACAAGAGGGTATGCTACAGGACGTGTATCTACTGAAATTCAAAGTCCACCATCAGTCCTTTTGTCACTTCTTTCAGGGCATCTCAGCCTGCTTGAAAAGCTTTGGCACTGGCACTGCTCTTTGCTAGAGAGAGTAGGAGGGGGAGCAGGGGGACAAGAAGAGATGCTGATGAGGGGGTTGATGGTTTGAAGGGGCAAAGGTGGTGGCAGCAAGGAAGAAGGTAGGCAAAGTTGACCAGTGGGAGGTGACACAGGGGGCGGAGTTTAAATGCCCAAGCTGGTGCCGTCAGCTTGCTTGTCTGCAGAGGACTCAGATGGCTCAATGATAACGTGGTGTTGCTTCTTAGAGACCAGAGAAGTGGGCTCATGAGGAGAGCCAAAGAGAGAGGCAAAGCGGCCTGGGGCTGAGGTAGAGGTAACCTCAGCTGGCTTGGCAGGGGGATTGGACCCCTCAGCAACCTCAGAACTTTGCTCTTCAGATAGTTGATTATTGTGAAAATTGAACATTTATTTGCTAAAACAGACACAGTCATATCAATGTCCAAAGGCACACAGGAATTGGTTTGAAAGAAACCTCACACTGTGTTGGGGAATGACTATGGTGGGCACTCACCTTGGGCTGGCAGTGCCACCTTTTACGCAAATCTTGGCATCACCAAAAACATTATTATGGCTCTCAGTCATTGGTCCTCCCAGGCATGGCAAATTTATGTCCCAGACCACCCTTCATTACATGCCAAATTCAAGCTATTGTGTTTGTGCAACACTTACCATTGACCTTCTCAATTTCTTACACCTCACTTTATCGTCCTTCACCACCACCTCCCCCTCACACAGCATCAGCAGCAGAATAGCCTGCTTCTGCTCAGTGATATTGATGGGGTTGGCCACAAGTCAGCTCTGGTTTGATGGCTACCTCTTTCTGCTTTGCATATTGAACAGAAGTAGTCATAAGGATGAGTGACAGAGGCACAAGGGTTTTTGTGGGCCTCTGCATGTGCAAGCCTGATCTTGGCTCTGCCACACCATCCCTATTTTGATTCCTTCATTGATTGTTCCCAGTGCTATGGTCATAGTGGATGCTGGGGTCGATGAGACACAATGAGGAGGTGAGATAGGCCCTGTGTTGCAGGGTTGCTCTGCAACACTTCTCCTTGCAACACAGGTAAGTCCTCTGCACATTCAATACAAGTTAGCACTGCTGAACTTGTACCCCGTTTTTTNGCTTCACAGAGAAGCCATTCTTTTGATTGCCCTCCCACCTCTCCCTGTTTTTTCTTTTTTTTTTTGTGAAGCTATGGTTTTCTTTCCAAATCAACTCTCTTCATGTACTTCTATTGAAACTCTGCCTTTTCTTTATTGTACTTAAAATTTCATGCACGTATTTATCATAGCACTTGCTTCTGCTCAGTAATATTGATGGGGTTGGCCACAAGGAAACCCTGCAACACAGGGCCTATTTGACCTCCTCATTGTGTCTCATCAACCCCAGCATCTGCTATGACCATAGCACTGGGAACAGTCAATGAAGGAATCAAAATAGGGATGATGCGGTGGAGCTGAGATCAGGCTTGCACATGCAGAGGACTACAAAAACCCTTGTGCTTTTTTTTACTCATCCTTACAGCTATCATGGTGCCCTGCCCACCTAATTCCAAACTGGGAGATGATCTCAGATACAGGAAAATTTTCAAGAATCTCATAACCCAAATTTGCTATAATAATGCTTGAAAGATGCCCTAAACATGGTCTCCAAGGGTTCACAACATTGCTCAAAATTTTACATACAATATCTAGGTGCCTATTCACAACAAAGGTCAAAAGACAGTATCATTTCAGTCCAAAGGATAGCCAGCCTTCAAGATCACACCTTGTTGGCATGTGTACATTGTGGTTGGTTAGGGAAGCAACATAAGGTGGCAGACAACCAAACAGCTCAGGGCAAGTGCAGCTGCAGCTAGTGTTGCCAAAGGTTAGTTTGGTTCAAAGTTGGTTCAGTTTCCCATTAGTTCGGTTAAATTTAGCACAGGTCACCAAACTGAACTACAATTGATGGTTTGGGACCTGAGTCTGACCCAAACTAACCCACAACCCAGATCTATTTTTGGTACAATTCGAAGCAAACAAGAAATGCAATGCAAGAACACCTAATACTCATCTTCCTCCTCCCCGTTGTCGTCATGTTCACTACCTGAGCTACCATAAGAGTTAGAATTATGTAGTAACTGGTTCAAATATGCCGTGATATCAGCTGGGAGCCGCACTGAATTGGCCGCTCTCTGTTCCAACTCCTGTATCTCATCAGCGTGGCTAGTTCCACAGGTGAAATCAAGGCTTGAAGAGCGAAGCAAAAACTTGAGCATTTGGAGAGATTGCATGAGCTCGGGAAGAATCCGATTACGACGAGTTGTTGTAGTTTCTTTGGCAGAGGAAAACACCCGTTCACACGGAACAGCAGAGCTGGGTATAGGTAAAATGACCATTGCAAGTTGGTAGATTGTCAGGAATTTGTTATGGTTTTCCTTTTTATTCATTGAGATTTTATGATTTGCCTCCGATAGAAAGCAATACGCACCTGCCAAAAGCGAAACACAGTGCTTGATTCCACCTGTCGATCCAACAAATAAGCGGTGACTTCAGCCTGCAGGCCTCACGCTTGATGTTGGTGGCGGCGATCAGCAATAGGTGACCCCAAAATATTGTCAGCCCATGTGGATGGGTTAGGTTGTGCATCACGCTGAGCCTGAGTGGTTGCGGGAGTGCACATACTGCATGCATCACAGTATAGCTTTAGCTTGGGATCATACAGGTTAATAATGAATATTCATTTTAAGATCATACTAAAATGACGACTCACCGTATCAACAAAGAGATCTTTTGCCCAGTCAACCCGACCTGGAGCATTCTTCTGATACCATTCAAGCTTGACAGTTGGAGTGACCACTAATGGGAACATCAATTAGGAGGCATATTGTCAAGTAACTCATCAAACTCACTTTGTGCCAGTGTGTATGCCGGAACATTTTCAACGAGTTTCCAGTACTCCTTCAATTTGCTGATACCTGCGCCAATGACGGACGCATAGCTAGGTAACTCACACTTTAAACGCTCCCATACTGTGATCATTCGATGGAACGATGGAAGTGCTTGATGTAATGTTGGTATCTTCTTGTGCGAGAGCTTCTGCTGAAAAGCGTGAGGAACCTAATTGATTGAGTCAAACCCCAGGACAAATGTCAAAAATCAATTAACTTTCTCACCTGTAATATTCTGATATATGTTTGAAGGACATCCCAGTCATTCTGAAGCAGCTCGTATTTCTTCAAGTCGTGAGTGAAGTTTGAAATCATCTGAACCACAAACTATATTATTTTAGTCATCCAAATTTACGTGGTCTATCAACTCAGTTTACCTCTTTCAATGCAACCAACCGTTCAATCATGAGCAATGTTGAGGACCAACGGGTGTCTACATCTCGCAGCAACTCAAGAGGTGCCTTTTTAGGGTTTCGAGTGCGTTGAAGGGCAGCAAATTTATCCCGTCTGAGGGATGATGCGCGAATCTAATAGTTATTAATCAATATTTTGTCGAAAAGGTGATGGTAAGAGTTTGAAAACGCACCATGCGGATCAGGGATCTGGCAAGAGCAATGACGTTGCAAGACAAGCCAGTCTCAACAACCTCGTTTTCCACGGTGACCTCATCGTCATTGACAGCGGCAAGGCGGATGTTTGTGATTGCTGTCAATACAGCCTTTGACGCCAGATTTGTGATGTGCGGGAAGCAGCTGCCAGAGAAGATCAGCTAAATATTAGTAGATGTACACAGATCATGTACCGAATTCTGTTATCCGTCTCAGAAAAATTAATACCTCGCCGGGAAAGAAGATCACTAAGATGATCCATCATAGTGTCATTGTTTGATGCATTGTCTACCGTTATCCAGCCAAGCTATGTTGAAATCAGTGAATATCATTCCTGAAACAACGAACTCAATGATCAATCACATACCTGATTGGTCAGCTTGAGGCGATCCAGAATAAAAACAAGCGCATTGGCAAGGTGTTCACCAGTATGCCTCCCAGGCAAATTATGGAAAGCGATGAGATCTGCACCCAACTGAAGATCAGTGACTGGACCTTCAGCTGTCTGAACAGTCTTGGGCTCAATCCAATGTGCCGTCACTGCCATGAATGGTTGAAGATTCGGGTCAGACCACATGTCCGTGGTGAGGGAGACTGTTACGGGTAACCCCATACCTGCGCCCTCGGATATTGGACCATGGTATTAGCAAACTCGTCTCCTCTCTCTCCCTCTCCCTCTCTTTCCTTTTTTCTTTCTTTCTTTTACATTTTATATACAAACTTCAACTATGCATTTTGATTTACTTACAATAAATAAATATACATAAATAGCGTTATATCCTTTGTACTTTTAGTTTTGGAATTGAGCTATCCGTTGTCCATTACTCACCGAAGTCATAAGATTAACTTACCTTGACCGATCAAGTCCAAGCGCAAGGAACTTGATCGGATCAAAGGCCAACGAGTTGCGGAACATTGATTTCTCTCACACGTGTGGGAAGGTTCTTGCAACTTCGTGAAGCACTATGCTTCGGCCCTGTGCTTCCACTTCTTGCTGGAATAATTAGTTATATTCTCCTAGATTCTACGGACTTCTATAAGTTTCTAGTATTTAGCGATAGCAATAGTATATAAAGAGTACCAAAAGGCTTGAATATCATCTTTTTTTGCCACAATTGCTACTCGCGCTGTACCGCTTTGCGCTACATCGCTCGAAACTCGTTAAAGCGAGACACTAACGAGAAACTCAGTAGTGATAGTCACAATACCCTTACTCTCTGTTTACAGAATTTACGAGTGATTACTTGAAGGTTGAAACCTATTAAGAACTTAGGTGTATTCAAGGAATACACCAATCTTAAGTCTCAAGATTAGACTTAACAGAGACTTTGCCGACAGATGTCTAAAATTGATATTAGCAGTCATCTGACCTGCCTCTGAACGTGCACAACAAACCTTAAATTTGTTCTTAAGCTCGTCAAGATATTCATGCCATTGGACCTGGATTTGGTTCCATATGGTTGTCCTGTGTGGAATATCCTGATTACGTAGCTCACTGCGCAGGAGCAGAATGAGTCATTGAAAGAAGACCGACTCAATGACATTGATAGACTGCATTGTGGTGTAGTCAGAATCATGCTGTGCTTCCCTGGCAGAAATCTTTATTTTCAGATCGTCGCATGCCTTCACCCACTCGTCAAGATGGTGGGAGTACAGATGCTTTCGCATAACCCCCGTTCCTGATACCTTATTATATTCTGCAATCAGTTTTCCACTGGCAGAATGGCACACCCTTGGAGTCAGGTCAGAATCCAGCTCTTAGACGCATGCAAAGACATGTTACTCACATGCAGAAGGTACACTGGAACCGCTTTGATGTGTCTTTCTCTTTAAAGAAGGTCCACACATCACGGGCTGCCTGCCTAGAGCGACGTGGCTGGCTTTCACCACCATCATCAGAACCCTCATCAGTTGCAGATGGGGTCGACAGCTGCATCCGAGAATGCCTACCAGGGCTATGAGGCCCAGCACGAGGCCGGTCAAGCACAGGGCGCGCAACGGCATAGAGTGCTGATTCCGGAGTGTTCCGAGTGCTCGGTTCTGGCGCAGCTGATTCCAAAGCAGGAGACGTCGACGAGCAGTCAACAAACGGGTTACCGTCATCCTGGGGAGGAACCGACAGGCCAGCAGGGACTGGTCGTGAGTCTGGAGCAGTATTCACAACAACAGCTGGAAGGACATCAGCTGTGGGAGGTCCTAAAACACAATCAAATGAGATAACAAGACATTGTAAAGGCAATTTGAGTTACTGTCAAGTGCAAGAGCCATTTCGGTGGCATCTTTAGCATAAGTACAAGTCAGTGGACGGGTGGTGCAAGCACGACCCCTAGCACAAGAGCCTTGACCTCGAACCATGGTTGAGAGAAGAAGAGGGATGTGGCTGGAGGCATTGAGACAAGAAACACAGGTATTTATACTCGATGGGGAGGATAAAGGAGGACAGTGTTGAATTCAAGGGAGCTAGACTAGAATACAGGGCCACAGGACCAGACATGGAGAGCAGTGAGCAAATACACGAGGCGTACCATGCTATTCAACCATTTGCCGATCCAGACACCCCCNATCGCCCATCCCGCAGTCAAAAACCCAAATATGCTAGGTCCTTGTGCTTGGGATTCGCAGTGGCGATATTCCTTGTGTTGGCGCCCGGGAAGAGATTCACAGTGGCAACAGTCCTTGACAGCATGACATACAATACTGTGTGGGACACAGGAGGTGAAGGGCCTTTCCTGGACAAGCTGTGCGTCGTAGCACGCACTTGTCTTGAAGATGGATCCGGACCCCAATATCCTGGCTTTACTCGTATACCATGCTCCAAGATGGGTGCTGAGACCCGCATAGAAAGGTGGAGGTGGCAGATAACAAGCATACAGCAGCTGCACGCTGCAAAGGACTGGTCGATGGGCAGAGGAAAGCACAGGATGGGAGAGAATGTCCGCATGAAGAGCAAAATTGATTGAGCTGGCACCTAAGGTGGGTCCAACCGGGTTGACCCATGACCTGTACAGCTCGGCACCGGTGATACGGCAGCTGCCTGCATACCCCTAGAAAAATTGCGAATTAATAGAACTTTCCTTTGGAAGTTCTTCTGAATTAAAGTACTAAGTAACGATAACGACTTATAGAACTTAGCATGTCTTCTGAACATTGCGAAACCAAGAGTCGAAGTGGTTCCTGGCTTCAGACTTAGCAGCTCTCAAGGATCTGGCTCAGAACCTAAGTACGACAGTGCGGCAGTGGTGCTTTAAAATAGGAAGGCCCTGCGAACGTATCCGAAGGGTAGCGAATCGATTCGGAACCGCAACTGCGCGCCCGACCTGGCGAGGTACGGCGTAGGAAGAGAGTCTGCACACTACAAGGGACATTCGCCCTGACATTCGCTAAGTGGAAGGTGAAATGTCACTCTGTGGCTTCGAGGACGTGATGGCAAATCCGTTAGGTCAATTAAACATGACAGTTACTGGATTCGGAAGTACAAAGCGGCTTGGTTGAGAACTTCCAAAGAGCCGACTCAAGGTGTGAACTGATGCGGAGTGGAGACCGGACCCTCGGCTGTCTTCAGAAACCGAGATAGGTTTTGGTCTTGTGAACCGACGTGGATAACAAGAAAGCATGAGGTGCAGAAGGATGCGGAAGGCCTAGAGTCGGGGCAATGACGTGATAAGGGCTTGGGAGTGGTGCCCAGCGAACCGGATAGACAGAAGTAGGGTCGGGAGCAAAGGTACTCACCTCCGAACCTATTCCGAACTATCTAAACATGTGGAAATAGTGGAGTGCCGTTTCGGCAGTGGTTCTGAACAAGTCTCGATGCGAGTCTAGGAAGGTCGAGACCTAGTTCTGGAACCTGGATACCCTCATATGATTATTTCTTTCCGGGCTGGTTAATTTCATGTGCTTTTATCTCTGTTTGTTCTGAATGTGTTTGCCAAACTTATTTACAGTATTTAATCTTGGACTTGAAGTACTGAATCTACATAGCGGGTAGCTAGTGTTGTATTTTGCGTCCAGGTCCGTGTTACCCACCGAATCTACGAGAGCCTTTCTGTTATCTTTTGCGTGTTTAAGTTCAGAAGTCGTTCGGAGGCTGTGTCCTCATCGCGTTGTTAAAGTTATATCGTGTCGAGACCATGTTCTCACTTCTGAAGTCGAATCCATGTATTGTCGAAGTCTGTTGTCTACGAAGTTCACCTTCCGAAGCAATAACATTGAACCTGGTTGAGCCTTAGCTCCCCCCTCGAACTTGCGATTGCAAAGTTTACATTCCGAAGCCCAAGTCCAGCTTGACTTAGAGCTTTTCACTATACCCTTGCCTGCCTCTTATCTTCCGAAGATACTTGGTGTGTTTGTTTTGTGTGTGTGTTGGTGTTAGAGTTTGGTTCTTTGTCTTGTTGTGTTTTGAGCCTTAGAACGCGACCTGCGCATCAGCAAGCGTATCTGAAATGCAGTCATACTATTCGAAGTCTAACTAGCATGCCTGACCTGGCGAGGTACGATGCTGGAGGGAGTTGTGCACATTATAAGGGAATTCGCCCTGACATTCGCTAAGCAGAAGACTTCACGACGCAGCCGGTGGCTTCGAGAATTGATGAGCGATCCGCTAAGTCAATAAGCGTTGACGTGACCCAAATTGGAAGGAACGGAAGCAGTGATCAATATCGGACAGCTAATCCAAAGTTCGTGAACCTGCTCGGAAAACCGGAAAGTACGACTAAAGATTGTGTGGTCATCTGCCCGAAGCTCAGTCAGCCTGTTCATAGCCAAGAGAAAGAAAGAGTCAGCAGAGTAGTGAAGCAGTATGGCTTGATGGAGCCAAGCACCCAAAAGTCGGATCAATTCGTCGGATTAGGTGCGCGAACGGAAGGGCGCGCTCTCCAGAAGCAATCCTCGGTGAATATCCATGCGGACTCAATAACAGCCGCATCCAGAACAGGTTCACGAAGCGCCTGGGCTGCGTTCTATGGTTCGAGACCTAACTCTCGGCCTTTGATACCCTCATGTGATTGTGTTTCTTATCTCTCTCTCTGTCTATGTCATCTGTTTGTTTCTTTGCCTGTTTGCCAAACAATAATTGCCTATATCTATGTCTCTGTTTTATCTATTATAGTATTAGCGGGTAGCTAATGTTTGTATTTCGCATCGGGACCGTGTTCCCAGGAATCTACGAGAGCCGTCTGTTATTGAGAGAAAAGTGTTTAAGTTCGCGAAGTCAATCAGAGTCGAGTCGCTTGCGTTTATCAAATCGTTCTTGTGTTAAAGTTGCTTGAGGCCGTGTCCTCTGTTCGCGAAGTTATCCGTCGTATCTCAAACCCTACCGTGTGTTAGCGAAGTCACTTCGTGAAGCATTTCTATCATTGCTGGTTGAGCCTTAGCTCCCCCTCGAACTTGCGATTGTACAAGAGGAGTTCTAGAAGCCTCTGTCGACTAGACTTAGAGCTTTTACCTATACCCCTTGCCCGCCTTTATCTTCACAAAGGTATTTGGTGTGTTGTGTTGTTGTGGTTGTGTGTGTGTGTTTTAGTTCTATAGTTTGGTTGTTAGAGCGCCCTAGTTCGCTACCTGCACATCAGCGTTACTCTTGGGTTCATGAGAGTTGGAGTCTACTTGAGGACCGCCAACTTAGAGGCATGCCCACCATATACCTGAGATTAGGGTTTAGTAAGCTAGCCAGTTGGTGCTACTTCAGATCAAATGGTCTACCCTGCAGCTAAACAGTTCAGTCTCACTACCAGACAGTAGAGGAGGTTTCCTAGGCACTAAGGGTACCTAACCTCTCACATGGCCTTGCATCAATCGAGTATATTCAGTGCTAGAGCAGTGGGGCAAGTCCCTAAGCACATAAAGAGATGTGTGGCGCGGTTTCGGCACATCAAACAGCATGATGGCTGGTGCGGCATGAGAAAGGAGCTCAAAGTACTCCGAAAGGAAGGTTGTTCATGGAAAGAGATAACCTGGAAAGCGGTCACAAGGGACTTACCAAGATAACTGTATTCAATTGACAGAGGTCCGATTCCTCCTCATGTGGCTCAAGCAAGGGCACACCAAGGTGGCGGTTGGTATAACCGTAGACCTACTACCCTTGATCAACTTTGGCATCCCCTTCAGTGAACCAGAAAAGGCAATAGGAACCTATTAATAGTCACAGCGCAAGCATTGGAGTGGCACAGCAGCGCCTTGGCTTATCCAATACCCTCTTTTTATCTCTCTCTCTAGCTGGGGCCTGGACTCTTTTATTTATAAATCTTGTGTACACCTATTTACCATGCTTTATCTCTCTCTCTAGCTGGGGCCTGGACTCTCTTTATTTATAAATCTTGTGTACACCTATTTACCATGCTTCGGTGATCACGCGGCTCCAGATAGTATATATATTGGACTCTCTTAGCATAGTTTTTCCCCAGAGAATTACTGCTGTTTTATTTGTGTTTACTTTGCATTTGCAATCAACTGGTTTTGTGACTTTTATCTCGCGCGGCGTGATACTAAGTAAAAGAAAGTAACCTTAGGGTTAACTGTGTGATTATCGAGTACCCCTCGATTACTTGGAACTAGTGTGCCCAAGAGAGAAGAACTTGTTAATTCTTAATACTCTACACTACCCCCATACTTGCACCCCTGATTTTGGTGCAGCACAACTACAAAAGGGTTCATACATACTATTCATCTTGCCTGGCTCGACTTTGAGTTGGTGTTGGTTGAGGTGTTGTGTGAGTTAGTCATCTTGCCATACTAGATCTCTTCACCGCTGATGAGATCTAGTACGGTGAGACTACTAACCCACACAACCTAACACCCAACAACACTCTAAGTTGAGCCGTGCAAGGTAAGGAGTATGAATAAACCTTTTGTAGTCGTGCCGCACCGAAATCAGGGGTGCAAGTATGGGGGTAGTGTAGAGTATTAAGAATCAACAAGTTCTCTCTCTTGTGCACACTAGTTCCAGGTAATTGAGGAGTACTCGATAATCACACAGTTAACCCTAAGGTTACTTTCTTTTACTTAGTATCACGCCGCGCGAGATNAAAAGTCACAAAACCAGTTGATTGCAAATGCAAAGTAAACACAAATAAAACAGCAGTAATTCTCTGGGGAAAAACTATGCTAAGAGAGTCCAATATATATACTATCTGGAGCTGTGTGATCACTGGAGCATGGTAAATAGGTGTACATGAGATTTATAAATAAAGAGAGTCCAGGCCCCAGCTAGAGAGAGAGATAAAGGGATAAAAAGAGGGTATTGGATATGCCAAGGCGCCGACGCGCTACTCCTGTGCTCGCGCCGTGACTATTAATAGATTCTTGTTGCCTTTTCTAGTATGCCAAGCGGTATGCCAAAGTTGATTGAGGGTGGTCGGTCTTCGGTTATTCCAACCGCCGCCTGGATGTGCCCTTGCTCAAGCCGCATGAGGAGGAGTTGGACCTCTGTCAATTGAATAGATTTATCTTGGCAAGTCCCCTTGTGACCGCCCTCCGGGTTATCTCTTTCCATGAACAACTTTCCTTTCAGAGTACTTTTGAGCTCCTTTCTCGTGCCGCACCAACCATCATGCCGTCTGATGTGCCGAAACCTTGCCACGCATCTCTTTTATGTGCTTAGGAACTCGCCCTACTGCTCTAGCACTGAGTATACTCGATTAATGTGAGGCTGCACAAGAGGGTAGGTACCTTTAGTGCTGAGGAAACCACCTCTATGAGCTTAGTAGTGAAATTGAGCCTTTCAGCTGCAGGGTAGGCCGTTTGATCTGAAGTGGCACCAACTGGCTAGCTTACTAACCCTAACCTTGGGTATATGGCAGGCGCGCCTCTAAGTCGGCAGTCCTCAAGTAGACTCCAACTCTCATGAACCCAAGAGTAACGCACTCTTTCGTTATCCTTTGTGCCGCGCAAGTTATCTCAATACTGGAAGGGTTTCGTAGTGTAGATATTAAATAGACACGACCATTAATTGAATTGTGAACAATATTCAATAAAATGGGTATTTATTTGCAGAAAAGCGAACACGGTCATATCACCGTACCTATCCAAGCGGCTTGAGATTAGCAACGAGAGCAGGGGATGCAGAGCAAGGATGCCTGTCCACTCTCGATCATCAGTTGGCATCTCATGTGGCTTCACCAGAAAGGAAATGGTGATCCAAATTTGATGTTCAGAGGCACACCTGACTTGCGCAGCTACAATCTTGGCGTGGCCTCTATCAATACCCGGTTCTATTTTCTCTATTTTATGCTTGGACTCTTACTATTGGCTAGTTGCTTATCTATCACATGTGTCTCTCTGTCTATTTTTACATGGCTCAAAGTAGTATATATACATGCTAACTACTGCTTGAGCGGCATCATCGTATCATTGTTGTTTTATCTTTTACTTGCGTTTATCGATGAATCTATCAAGTCTTTCTGCTCATATTTCACATGGCGTGAACTATCAGTCTATCTTGGAACTCAGGAACTTAAGCAGTCATAAGGATTGACTACTTGGGATTAGGAACTTTACTAGCTATACACAAGGGTACTCCTAGTTTTGTGGAAGTTAACTACGAGAGAACTTGAGAAACCCAGTATTCTTAATTCACTCCATAACCCCCACTTACTCACACTTTGACTTTGTGCGGCCTTACTCTTACACCACTTGACTGCACACAGCCTGGGTATAGGTTGTGGTTAGTTGGTTTTGTGTGTGTGTTCTGAGCTCGGCAGCACCAATCTCATCAACATCAGTATCAAATAAACCAGAACAAAAAATAGAAACCTACCTGTAAGGCATGAATTGGATCATCAGACTGAGAAACTGGTGAGCCAGAGATCCGAGAGTGCTTAGCCTCTGGCCTGTTCTGAGGAGATGGCACATGAGAATAGGCGCACTTTTTTCCGTTGCCGGAGTAAGTGATATTCATCTCGGAAGGTGGATGCAGGGCTGGGGGTGTCCCTGGAAAAGAGTTGAATGGTGTTGGATCTTCTTGGGGTTCTTGTTGCTCCTCCCAAAGTATATACTCCCATTGGTTGACAGGCAACATCCCAGTAAAGTCTGGGGGCAAGTTTGATCAGGGTGAATTTGGTGCTAATCGGACTCAATTATATATTGAGCAAGTGCAGAATTGCTGGAGTCTGTCTGGGGTGCTTGTCAGTGGCCAGAGCTTGTCAGATGAAGGTTCAAACATAATAGTACAAGCTGCTGAGCAGGTGGTTAATAAAAAAGAAGCACATAATATTGACATCTATTATAAATATCTGTATTAGGGGTTCCTAGGTTTCATTCAACTGCTTGTTAATTAACTTGAGTGGTGTAAATATATCAGTGTCTTCTAACCCAGATTTTTCAACTACAAACCACAGGTCACCAGGAGGGTCTGTCTCAAGTTTTGGGAGTGGCTGCATTGACACCAAAGAGACGATATCCATAACGTTGATGATGCGAAAATGGTCAGGGTTTGTGTGGTCAGGATAAGTGCAAGCCCACAGTGTTTGGCGTGATTCATGATAGATAGAGTCAATCCAAGGGCCACAGCAACCTTTGCTTGGAGCTCAGAGTTGAAAAAATAGAATTAAACTTTGCCAAATTGAGTTTGTCTGTTGATATTCATCTAATTGTTGTCAGCTTTACTGTTAGCATCATTGAGCAAAAAAGCCATAGAATAGAGGCTGCAGAAGTACTGCCGATTTGGAAGAGCAATGTGGCCATAGCAATGGACAAAATCCATTCTAACAGGCTGTGACCGAATTAGGGCACCAACTACCCCAAAGGAAGGACTGTACGTTGACTCGGCACGAGGAGCTTTGGACCCCAGAAGAACATAGCCATTGCCTGTGTCTTTGGAGCCCCTGGGAATTTGGATCGTTGAGTTCAGATCCACTTCAGGGTAGATGACCTTGATGGCATTAATTTGGCACTGATGAAGAGCGATTTGTTTGAGGTCGGCAAAAGGTGTTGCGTGCTGCCGAATTTCACCTCCTAAGTCACCAATAATGTTCTCCATTGTATACTCGGTGGCATACGCTCCTGGACCAATGCGAAACACTTCAGAAGGTGTATGAAATGGACCCAATCCTCTCGGTGCTGATAATAAAGGGTCTCAAAACCCGCAACAAATCGCACAATATGGATATGAGCATCTGCAATCTGTGCAGGGGTGATTGAGTGCTGTGCCAGAACATCGACTGCATGGATGAGGAGGCAATAGTGTTTCCAGACATTGAGAGGGAGATATTTCCAAAATAAACCACGACCAAGCTTGTAAAAGTAAGTGTTGTATTTGGTGCACTTGTACGAGCTGGAGATCTTGAGCGCAGGGTTATGTGGAACTCAATGGAATAGGGACGGAAGATACTGCCCAGCATTGGCCATGTCGAGCCCCTGCAGTTCCCAGTCTTTTCCTGTCAGAGAAACCCAGAACCATGTGTCCTTGGTGTCAGTATTCTCACAATGGATGTTTCCTTGCCAAAGAGCAAGAAATAGGACTGGAACATTATTGTAAAACAGGTGCATGAGGTCAACGGTAAAGCAACTTGGTGGCTGTAGCATCATTTCTGGACTCTATCCAGAAATGATGGGGGGCTTGCAGATGCCAGTTGCCATTTAATTCTGCTCATGCGCTGTCTGATTCTGCAAAAGCCGCACCTTTGGATCACAACACAGGGTCAGAACAATATCCCTCCCAATTTCACAACAAGCGCACCTTTTCCAAGTCGGAGAAATCCTGATCCAGGGAGGGGCAAACAACATTGTTGAAGTCATAATCGGCATGGTCACAGGTGACCACTGTGGCTGTTGCAGGCTTTAGGTGAGCCGCATAGTAGTGCCCTGACCCTGGCTTGTGGTGTCCCTTCATCGGACACCCTATATGGCAGCCCTGAGCACCATGGTGCCCAACCCGATCATCGACATCAACCAGTCCTACAGCATCTGCGGTGGCAAGGATGAAATAAAGGTGGGTGTTGATTATAATCTGCTGACAGTAGTCAAAGGCTTTGAGTCCCTCCCATTGAAGTGCCAACAGATCGTAGAAGCTCCGGAAAAGAAAAGAGTCGAGATTTTTTGGTTTATTAGGACCAGGAATGACAAGCGCTGGAAGGATATGCTTTCACTTATAATGGGTGGCTGGATCATAGTCATAGATGATCCAAATAGCAATCCACGCATTGGATTTCTTGTCCTGGTAGAGCTGTGCACCATTGATGGAAAATCCAACGATGTCATCCTTTGTGATATTATGGTGCTGGTGGAGCTCGAGGAAATCCTTGCCACAAAAGACATCATCATATGCAAGGTCGCTGTCCTCCTGGATGTTTCTGAGTATCTGTTCAACTTTTTGTGACCAATATTTCAGTGCCTCGGAGCCAGGTTTTGATTGCCATATTGCCTGTATCTGTGGCCCTAGTGGAATGGTACACATTTGCTGCTGCGGTATCTTCTTATTGACCTGAAGAGCCTTGGCATTGTAGCACGGTGCATCACAGATGGTGCACTTGCCCAGTGTTGCCCAGTTGCCAGTGAATGCATGGCACAAATTCATACACATGTTGTCCTGCACAGCAACCACACCGGTAATCTTCTCCACCAAAGCCTGCACCTTGTAGAGTGAGAGGAGACCATGAGGATATTTGTTGGCAAGCTCGATGTTGATAGTCTGCTTGAACCTGCTGTAGACACTCTCCGACGTGCTAGAACAGTCAATGTACAGCTTCAGAGAAAGCTGCTCAACATCACTGAGAGGCAGATATGGAGTGGTGGTAGGCTCTCACAGTGCCTTGAGAGTAGCAGCAGTAAGCTTGTCATCATCCAGGGTGGCCTCTTGAATGTGCTTGATGAAGCTATCCATGAGACAAACACCCTCAATCCAAGAGTCAGGAACACCCTCTCGATCCTCTGTGGTTGGATCTGCTTTGCCAGGTCTGCCCAAAGTATTCTCAGTCACAGATATACCCACAGGAGACTCTGGACAGGGGCCCAGAGGGTGGCAGCTCAGTTGCCCCGAGCGTCTTCAACATCCGAGGTTGCTGAGAATGACGGAGATGGTGACCGAGGTGGAGGAGATGGTGATGGAGACTGCATTGGTGGCAGAGACATGGGAGGAGGAGTGGGCAAAGGTGGATGCAACGACACCTCCCGCGCTGGCAAGTCCTGCTCAAAAAATCGTCACAAATAAAGTAGGTGTATTCAAAGTAATTACATGGCCTGGATATTGATTGTGGCCAAGAGGGTTGATATCCAGGTCCATTTCAGAATTTATGGAGCCATGAGACCAATGTTCATCGACATCGGGTTCCTGCAATAATGGTAAGTTGAATAAACACAGAGAGATGGCTGAAAAATGCACCATAGGACTTGGGGTTCACAGTCGACTTGGGCCTGCCATCCCCTGGTCTTCCCCTCTGCCCATATGTTCTGCGATTTCCCTCTGATTTAGGTTTGCACTGTTGCCTTTCTTGTGGCACCCTGTACTTCTGAGCTCAGCCTGCTGTGGGAAATGCATCCACCAAAGCACACGTACGGGCGGCTTTAGAACTCTTGGTGGGGTGGGATATGGTTGTGTTAATCCGAGCGCTGCTTGCTGAATGTTGATTCCTTGTCTTCCTGGTTACGACGGTGCCATTGCAGTTATTGCACCAGCATGGCATTTGCTCTTGGCCTCTCTTTTTCTTCTGTGTTCCGACATGTTGGGCTGGGTCTTCTGACATGCTTCAACGTCCTTGCAAAATACCGGTTAGGGTGTGGTATGTTAGTGCTAGGTATAGAGGACAAGGGAGAAAGAGATGACGAGGCAGTGCCAGGTGCTTGATGACTGGAATCTCAACATGCCGTGGGAAGCAATTGCCTCGATGGCTATTCCAGTGGCCTCCTGGATGCTTGACATCAGTCTATTGGTTGATCAAAGGTCAGTCTACAGTTGTTTGCATAATAATTTGCAGTCACTGTCAACGAATTCTTGCATGCAAGCAGAAAATGTGACACCATCATTTGTAATGTCACGCCTGCCACGATTCAGCCGCTGAATGTTCCTGTTCACCCACCATCCCCACAACGCCGCTCACTGCTCACTGCTCATCCCTCCCATCTCTCTCTTCCATTCTTTCAATGACGGTGGTGGAGAACCTCAAATATACTACGCTCGGAAGGAACCTGCTCACAATGTCATGAGTAGGTAGTTTTTATTGTAAAGGTAATTTACTCTGTAATTCCTCGTCAGTCTGACTGTTTTGTCTTGCAGGGGTTGTTTCTATTCGCTTCGATTTCTCTCCATAAAAGTACATGGCAATGGATTGTAAACGATCAGTCTCAATGTCTACCCTCAAACAGACCCTCTCTGACATATCTCAGAACCCACCTTTCACCCAGGCTCCTCGCTTGACCCCTCATGACTTGAAGGTGACTGGTATGCCAGTCCAATGTCCTTCAGACTTTTGGTTGAAGCATCCAGGTTGGATCGGTAAGTGCATCAGCTTGCCTATGACGACATGTGATGCCAGCTGACTCAGATGCTACTCTGATATAGACCATGTTGCTAACCCTCCTCATTACTACGTCTCCATTCAAGAAATCGAAGAAGCACTTGCAATATGGGGTCCTATCACTGGCATCCAGCAAGAGACTGCCCCTGAACCTTGTCCTCTGGCCCCTCCCTTGCCCTGTTCACCACTTGACCATGACTATGAGATGGATCAGGCCATGGCTTGCACTTTGCCCACCCCAGTCCCTGGTGCTGACGCCATCATGTCTCTCCAACAGTCCAAGGACACCCAAAGGGTGCTTGGAGGCGCTCCAGCCTCTACCGGTGTGTTGCCTGTTGATCCTTCCCTCCCTGTCCATGTGTTGATTTCTTCCACTATCCAGATGAGATGTATGTTTTTCGAGCAGTGTTCATCCACGCACCACCTCTAGTACCTGGCGCCAAACCATCAAAGAAGTCCCAATCAACTGTCAAAATTTTTACAATCAACATATGCAACGCCGACCATGTCAAATTCATCAAGGCAGGACTGCAGGCTCATGTGCTTGATCATGCCTTCAGCCCTGGCCTTGTATCTGGTCCTCCCATCAAGCTGTATTGGACTGGATCAGTGTAAGTTGTCTTGCATGACATTTAGCCCAGATCTAATGCCTTCATTTTAGTGGGGGGAAGACAAATGCTGTCTCAGTTCTCAAGGATGAAGATTTCAACATCAATAAGCAAGCTATTTTCCGCAAGAAGTCAAAGCCTGAAGTTACAATGGAGTTCTCTGCTAACGATTTGGAGCCCTTCCACATTCAAGAGACCATTGCTCAAGCATTGGCTGATGGCCTGACGGATGAGAACCAGGAACTTGCATATGGAACCCACGTGCATAATTCATGTTGACTTTGTTCAATGGCCAGGCTGAATCCTTTTATGTAGGTGCCACAAGTCTCGTCCTTCAACACCAGCTCCCAGATGCATGGGCTGTACATACTCGAGTTGAAGAAGAAGTGGAAGTGTGAAAAACACCTTGGAGAACACAACAATTCTGGTTACTGCTATGTGTCTGCGGATGGTACACACATCTGGTTGAATGCATACCGCTTGAAGCTATGGGCTGCAGCTTGGGTGAGATTTTTGTGCTCTCTCTACATTGCTATTGAGCTGATATGAGTATATCTAGGCTGCTGGGGATGTAACAAAGC
The DNA here is from genome assembly GCA_027579435.1 of Candolleomyces eurysporus. NCBI lineage: Eukaryota > Fungi > Basidiomycota > Agaricomycetes > Agaricales > Psathyrellaceae > Candolleomyces > Candolleomyces eurysporus. The sequence continues at coordinate 36,899 of JANBPK010000728.1, read as the reverse complement.
ATGAGCTGCCCAACATTGATGCGTTCGATGGTGATCATACTGCCACTGGCCCACCTGTGAAACCTCAGGGTCGTGGACAGTGTTCTTCTGTCAGCGCTGCAAGTGGGACCACCAGTGGCAATGACCTGGTGGCAATGCTGGTCAGTGCCCTGCTCCCAACGCTTGGATGCAAACGGTCTTGGTCCGAATCTGCCTCCCCTCATGCTCGTCCAGACTTCCGCACACCTGCAAGAGCATCAACTTCTCGGTTACCCCCACCCATGTCCCCTCTTCCCACTCCTAGCCATGAGCTCAATGCTTGCCTTACCGCTTTTTTTTGCTAAGGAGGGAATTGACTTCCTGTCGTATGAAACAGCTTTCTCCAACTTGGATCTGACTCCCGACTTCATAGTCATAGCAACAGACTGCTTGTTGACAGAGCTTTTGCAGGCAAGCATCGGGAAAGTCCTCAAGCTCAAGCTCTTCTGCGAGGGGTGGGCTGTGCAGCAAGCGAAGAAGAAGGATGTTTTTATGTGAGCTGTTCTCCTTGATCTCGGTACAACAGTCAACCTTGTCAATCTTAATTGTGATATTTTGGTACTTGTACATTCATTTGGGTGCTTCTTTCAGTGAACCAGTTCTTCTTGGGTTTTTTTGTTTATTATATTCCAAGCCTGTTCAATAAATGTATGTACTACTAGTTGTANTTTTTTGCTGGGCTACATGTCCTCCCCTAATGAATAACTACAATTAACTATCCATCCAATTGCCATTTCCAACGTAATGCTCAATTGAGCTTGATGAATGAGCCATGGCCGAATTACAGCATTCGTCGCTTGTCCCTCATGGCACCGTAACCATGATTTGATTGAACGAAAGGCCTGTTCAATCGGGTTGTAGTCGGGTGAGTATGGGGGCAAGTATACAAGTTTTGCTTCTGCGGAGAATAAGGAATAGGACTGAAAGCATAGAAATCAAGGACTCATGACATTCAACTTCATTGATGTTGCGGATTTCCTGATCATGGTGAATAGCACAGTTGTTGAGCACAATGACACTTCATGGGCCTGGGAATGGGTTCAAAAGAGGAGCCTGTTTGAATGAGTATGACTTCACAAGGTAGGTAGCAACACGTACGACATCATTTTGGATGAATGATATGAACCGCTCTTTATTTATGGAACCTTCAAATATGTCGAGGGCGACAATTCCATCTATTGTCAAGGCAGGTAAAACAGAGTAGCGCTGACCCCGAATGAAAGTTTCGCGGCAGACACATGCTTGTCCAAATGCGGCCCAACCATCCAACCTCATGTTGGTAAAATCATCAACACTTGATTCATCCAGCCAGACGAAGTATTCAGCGGGAAGATGGGCATATTCAGCTTGCCAAATAGCCCGGAGGAGCTCGTTCCGCTCTGCTGCAGAGCTTGAAACCTTCTTCTTGGAAATTGCAATGCAATGCAGTGTGCATGAAAGTGTCACAATCGATACATCAACATTGCGGTAGTTGGCCAGATCTTCTTGAAGCTCGTTGATGAGATCGGTGCTGCCGAGCTCAGAAACACACACACAAAACACCAATCACAACCTGTATACAAGCTGTGTATAGTCATGCGGTGTGAGAGTCAGGCCGCACGAAGTCAAAGTGCAAGTTTGTGGGGGTTATAGAGTGAATTAAGAATACTAAGCTCTCTTGTTCTCTCTTTGATACACTCCACAGAACTAGAAGTACCCTAGTGTACAGCTAGTGAGATTCCTATTCTCAAGTAGTCAGGCCTTATGACTGCTTAAGTTCCTAAGTTCCAAGATAAAACTGATAGTTCACGCCGTGTGAAGTATGAGCAGAAAAACTTGATAGATTCGTCGATAAACGCAAGTAAAGATAAAACAACAATGATACGATGATGCCGCTCGAGTCAGTAGTTAGCGTGTATATATACTACTTCAAGCCGCATAAAAATAGATAAAGAGACACATGTGATAGACAGGTCATAGCCAATAATAAGAGTCCAAGCAAAAGATAAAGAGAAAATAGAACCGGGTATTGGTAGAGGCCGCGCCAAGATTGTAGCCGCGCAAGTCAGGCACGCCTCTGAACGCCAAATTTAGATCACCATTTCCTTTCTGGTGAAGCCGCGTGAGATGCCGACTGATGATCGAGAGTGGACGGGCATCCTTGCTCCGCGTCCCCTACTCTCGTTGCTAGTCTCAAGCCGCTTGGACAGGTACGGTCGCCTCACCCGGCATCACCTGCACCTTTTCACCCGATGCCAACGGTCGGTCTGGTCATTCCCTTGACTCAGGACTCGAGCCGCTTCAGTTCCTCGCGCCGCGTCGGAGTTTATCACAGCCACCCAGCCGCGCCACCAGCCATGGACTTCGTCGTTTCGAAAGACCACTCGTGCCGCTCCAGCACTTGTACTCGATGAATATGAAGCCGCCTGATTTCTGAACTTCTCTGGTAGTGCCGCCTGAGAGTCCTGACAGTTGCGTTGTAAAGGTATATGACTTTTCTCAAGCCGCTTCAGTCGAGCCGCCTGACTTTTAGCACGGCGTCAACTAAAATGGCTTCTCCTGGTCAGGGTATAATACAACTGGGGCGACTTCAAGTTGACAGCCTCGAGTAGCTTCAACTCTCGTGTCCCTAGAGTCGTAGTACTAACTCTTTTCCCTCTCAAGCCGCGTGAACCTTATCGATAGCGTAGTCATTCTTGTACTTAGAGACTCAGACCGCGTCAACTTTATAGTTTATTATCGCGAAAATTGAACTTATATTCGCTAAAACAAACGCGGTCGTATCATCTCCCCCAAACTAGCTTTCGACTGTCCTCAGTCGGCGTGAATGGAGCAGCCTGAATAGTTCCTCCAATCCTAAGTTGCCCTCAGCCTCAGTTTAGCCGGTCCCCAAAGGGGAGGAAGCAATTAGCTTCCGGAGCCGCTTGTTCCCTTAGCGCCACAGATTTCCTTCCGCTAAACCCAGATCCGTTGACCTTCGTAGTTCTGCCGAACCGCTGCTTCTTTGAAGAAGTCCGGGGTCAATGATTTTCAGGGACCGAGGAGGTACTTTCGTCAATTAAGGTTATGGTAGCTCCCGTCCTGTCAAGATCACTGCTCTCCAAGCTGCATGTCGTCATTGATCCCGCTGTTTCGGATTCTTGAAGCCGCTTCAACGTTTACAGCCTCTCCTAGGCAGAGTCCCAGCGTGCTTCTCATCCAGTTAAGCTCTCCAGAGCTTTCCAAGATATATTTGCCTAAGTCCTTCCATGTTCTAAGCCATGCCTTGGCACGGAACGTTCTAGCAAGTGAAGCGGGCTCACTACTTTCCCAGTAGTATAAAAGCTGACATCGTTTGAAGGGTAAGTCCTCAGCTCCCTCCTCTAACGATGTCTGCCCTCCCTTCCTCTTCGACGCACACCTACGGAACTCGGGGAAAGGATGACCCTTGGGCGTCCCAGCCGACGCTTGAGGTGTACCCTGCCTTGGGTAGTGTCTTCAACGCCCTCAAGCCGGCTCTATCGAGGACTGCCGCTCTCCCGACCGATCCTGCTGCTCGCCTCAAGCTGGCTCAGCTGATCGTAAACGGGAACGACAAGTTGGTAAGTCCCCCCNTTCAGTTTCGAGTTCTGGTGCTTGCTTGCTGACTTTCCTAATTTTCCTAGTGTGCCGCCGCCGGAGACAGTCGCGTTGCCGCCAACGACGACTTCATGAGTTTCCGGCGTGCACTGTCGCATCTCCTCAACGAGCTGCACCCTGAGACGTACCTGAAGTACAGGTGGAAGTGGGATTGGCTGACGGCCGTCCCCTACAATCATCCGTTCTTCGGATTCCAGGAAGCTGCATCGACGCTAGTCCTCCCTGACGCCGTGCCAGCGCCTCCACCCGTAAGTTCGCCTTGTTAAGTTCCTATGGGGAGTGGCTGACACAGTTCTGGCAGCCTCCTCCTGCTCCCAAGAAGCCCGTGCCGCCCCAAACCCTNGCCCGTTGCTGGGCCTAGCAAACCGACACGTCCTGCTGCAGTGCCGCCTCGTGCCGTTCCAGACTCGAGGCCGCCTCAAAACCCAGCTGACATGGAAGGTCTGTACCGTCTCCCCACGCCTGTGAGTACCGAATCGAACTCACATCCTTTCGGTGTGGTACCCGGGTGGACACCCCAACTTCCGACTTTCCTCGTCGAAAATTGGGCTCGAGAAGTCGCCCAAAAGGTCCCCAAACCGCCTCACGGTGTTACCGGGCGGCTCGAGAAGATCGTCGACCCCCCACCGCAGTCCGAATCCGAATCAGAAGTGCCTCAAAAACCAAGTCCCAAGAAGAAGACCGGCAAGAAGGAGAAGACGCCCCGACCTCTATATTGGCTTCACAAGAGCGGCCAGCCCTTGCCTTCCCACCTGCCTGGCCAAGAAAACAGCGTCGACGACGAGGGCAATCAGCTCCCCTGCCCCAACTCGTTCAGGGAGTACCTCCTCCCTAGCGAGCAGAGGAGTTTTTCGGTGTCAGCCCGCCCCAAGTCCGTCCTCGCGCCGTCTCACTTGCTCCCTCCATTCGGACTCAAGCCGCGCTCCGACATTAAGCGGCGGCAGAAAACCGACTCCCATCCAAAGGTGAAGCCGCCTCAGCGGCTGCCTGTTTACGACAAGGGCCCCTTGTTCAAGCAGGGCTACTTGCTAGCTGAGTTGCAGGCCCCTCTACTCGAAGGCTATGCCCCTCCAGACTGGGCGAGTACCGTTTACTGCCTAGTAATCAGCTTTCCCTTACTGATCTTTGCCTTAACCCTTTTTCTAGGTGCGTCCTCCTTGTGGTAGCTGTGCCGCGTCAGGTATTATCTGTACCGGCGGTGACTTCCTACATGGGGTTCGTTGCGACAACTGCAACGATCAGAAAAAGCCATGCGGTTTCGACCTCTCGATTCCGCGGATGACGAGCCTGTCGGCCCTCTCGGCTGCTGCTGACGCCTCTCCAGAAAGTAAGTTCCTAGTCCTCTGTAATGCTGCCTTTGTAGTCTCAACCCAGTTTTGCAGGAATATCCTCCCTTATCGTCGACGCCCTCACACTGCGAGGAATGACGAGAGTTGCGTTTGCCCTGGCCGAAGACCAGTACAAATTGCTGGAGGCCAAAATGGGTACGCTCTCGCTCATTCTGAGCAGGGTATACAGTGATGAGGGTGACGCCGGCCTCCGTCGCTATTTTACCAACGTCGAGGCGCTCCAAGGCCTATTGGAGTTCTCAAGACACGTCCCTCTCGACACACCCATGCTCTACCCGCGCCGCACTTCTACCTCGACGATGGGCGTCACGAAGGACGAGTATACGTGGGATACGACCTTCGATGAAGAGGAAGTCGACGAGTACCTCTCGTCCTTGAGGAAGGAGCTGCGCCAGAGGTCGTCGCCTCTCGACGAGCGGAGTTCAGAGGTAGCCGAGGGGTCCGACCCCACTGTGGTCAAGCCGGCTGAAGTCACTCTGACCCCAGCTCCTGACCAGCTTGGCTCCCTCTTCGGCTCTCCTCGCGAGCCCACTCCTCTAGTCCCTCGGAAGCGACGCCGCGTCGTCATCGCGCCGTCTGAGTCCTCCTCGGATGAGCAGGATGATGGTGCTGGGCCGGTTATTCAAACTCCGCCGCCCGCATCGCCTCCCGCCGGTCGACTCCGGCTTCCTTCCTCTTCGCCGCCGCCACCCCTGCCTTCTCGTGCCATCAACCCTCTCATCGGCGCCTCCACCTTCCCTCCTGCTCCCCCTCACACTCTCTCTAGCAAGGAGCGGCGGCAGTGGGCGAAGGTCTTCAAGCAGGCTGAGATGCCCCGGGAGGAGCCCCGAAAGAAGCGACGAAAGGACTGACGGCGGACTTTTAATTCCTGTAGATACGCGCTCCCTAGTATACCTTGCCTTTTTGTTACCTATTTGTCTCCACTCATAACTGTTGGTGCCAGTTATGAAGTGAGTATTCCTAGCACCTCATATAAATATCTTGTAGCCTTGTCCTTGGTCTGAAGCCTCCTGAGTTAAGAATAAGAAGTGCCTAAGTCTTCCTAAGTCTTAATGTAGTGCTTTTCTAAGTCTAGACGCCGTCCTTAGGCTCCCTTTTTGACCAAGTCTGCTTACAATTGAGACCAAGACTTCGCGAAAATTCCTCTAAGTCTCAGTATGACATAGCTAGTCCTCGTAAGAACTCCACCTCTCCCCCAAACTAAAATTCAAGCCGCCCTCGGCTTTGCTTAGATAGGAGAAAGTCAGACCGATCGGCCCTCGCACGGCGTCATGTTGGAGCCGCGCCAGACCTCCACAAGAGTATTTAATCCTGGCTAACTGAAGCTGACCCTCACGCCGCTTCATTCCTTCCTAGTAATTTTCTCTGAACTCTCCTACCATGCCCGAAACCATGAACACCGAGAACCTTGTTCCCTTCTGGCAGAGCCAGCTCCTCGACCTCTCCAACCGTTATCCTGTCACCGGAGGCGCCATTTCCCAGGCTGAACTGGACCAATGCACTTCTGCCTTCCGCGTTTTAGTGTCAGACGGCGTGAGTGACCTTCTGAAGCCCTCTAACCTTTCTACTCTGACGCCGCTTCAAGTGTCAGATAATAGAGAACACCCCGACGTTCAAGGACAAATCCAAGGTCGTCAACGTTATGATTGCTCAAGACAATCACCTCGGATTATTGCACAACTACGTTCGCCGCTACAATCTGAATAACCGTTTCCCGAAGCCGCTTCGGGATAACCTTCAGGGCTTAATCGCAGATGGCGTAGCCGCTTGTTCAGGCCAGGTGAGTTCCTGATACCCTGTAAAACCTATAGACCTCTCAATGTTTTCCTAAATTTCTTCTCCAGCGGCTTAACCCCTGGACTGCCCAGAGAGAAGTCGTCCGCGACAGCGGGAGTACCATCCCTGCTAAACGCCCTGTACGCCTCTCCCTGCCGTGTCCCCCAAACTACAGATCTGACCTCCTCACGCCGTTTCAGGCTAGCACTTGGAGTTCTGCACTCGGACACAGCAGCCGCTTCAGTCACGCCGCTTCTGAAGGTATGTCTTGCCAAAACTCAACACCTTAGAGCACTAACCCATCGTGTTCTACCTAGGTGCTGATACTAGCGAAAGCGCCGTAGTCCAGGAGGCCATTCGCGTCCTCCAGCATTCAGACGGCAACGTCTTTAGGTCGGACGATACGGACACTTTCTTCCAACTCGCCACGCTCAAAGCCACTCTCGCCCGGCAGGACGCTGAGCTCCGTGCCCAGTTATTAGTCCGCCAAGCCACCGCCGTTCGTATCAACGAGCTGCGTGAGCAGATGGAGCGGCACGAGCACCGCCGCCTTCGCGACTTCCGTCGTCCCCCTTCCCCAGGTGTCGCCGCTTCAACTCGCGCTCACAACGCCCCAGTCTCGACGACCAGAGACCCCGCCGTTCCAGCTTCCTCCAGCAAGAAATCAGTGAAGGAGTGGAAGGAGGGAAGGGATAAAGAGAAGACTTCCAAGGTTCCGGCCGCTTCTGCCAAGCCGTCCGAGGCTCCAGGCGAGGCGTCCACCTCTAAGTCCTCTTCGAAGGGAAAGGAAACTGGTTCCAAGGCGAAAACTCGATCTGCCAAAGAAGTCGCCGTCCCAGAAGTCAAGGAAAAACCCAAGACTCGCGCCGCTTCTCAAACCGAAAGTTCGAAATCAAAGGGCAAACGTCGCGCCGCTCCAAAATCGAAGGAGACCGTCTCCGAGGAGGAACAAGTCGAGGAAGGAGAAACCGTCGAGCAAGACGAGGATGTGGAAATGCAGGAAGTTGACGCCGCCGGAGAGGAGATAGAAGAAGACGCCTCCATCCCGGTCGACCAGTTGGACGAGGAAGACGAGGAATCCGACTAGAATTCCTACCTCTTCCCTCAATCCTCCTCCTCTGTAGTATCAGACAGCCTTAGTCTCGGCATGCCCTCAAAACTGTAGTCCACATATGCTTCGTTTCCGTCGTCTGTAGAGTTTCCCAAATCCTGTATTGTAGCTTCATCCAAATCGAAACCACTGTCCTTTCCAATGCCTACCTGTATGGACTTCCTCGGATAGTAGGGAATTACCCTGAACGCCCCGACCTTGCTGTGATATACCGATCCGTCTAATTCTGCCAAGATGTACGCACCGCCTTTATTCCTAGTGACCACTACCATGGGTCCCAAGTAACGCGGCTTCATCTTTTTGTTGAGGCTAGACTCGACAGCCGTGTTYCTCATCAGCACCAGGTCACCCCGCTTGAAGTCCCARTCCTTAATAGTTGCCTTATTTGCCYTAGAATATTCTTCGACYCGACGCCGCTTCTCAGCGTCGACCCGCTTCATAACRCTTTCAACATGAGTCTGATGCTTAGCTAAAGCCCTTGCTCTTGCCGCTATCAACTCCTCAGTTGCCATAATACCCGTTGGGGGYTCCACCAACCAAGTGGCCTCTTGTACGTCGAGCGGCGTGACAGGTTCAGCTCCCGTTAAAGCGAAGAACGGAGAGCAACCCAACCTTTTACGAACAGTGATCCTATCGGCCCACATAACATGATCGAAGAACCAGTACCACTTGCTCGTGTCGCCGCCTGTGGCTTTGTAGAGACTTTGCCTTACGTCCCAGTGAGGCCGCTCGATTTTCCCATTTGCCTTAGAGTTATATCCTGAAATTGAAATTCCTGTAATGCCATATTTTTGTCGTAGCCATTCCACAGCCGCAATGAAAGGTTTCCCATTGTCGGTAATAATCCGACTCAGGCATCCCCACCTACAGATGATGTCCGAGAAGAGCCAGGCTCCTATGGTTGCCGCAGTCTCTTTCCGAAGTGGCCTCCCTTCCATCCAAGACGTAAGAGCACACCGACCGTGCACAATATAACCGTGTCCATTGCTAGGCGGCGTCATATGCAGAGTATCAATATGTACAGTCTGGAATATAGATGGAGTCTCCGTAACCTTCGGTGGTATTTTCACCAAGGTTTTCTGGCGAACTTGGCAGAGGTGACACGTCCTGACGAACATTTCGGTATCGCGTTCTACCTCTGGCCACCAGAACCGTTTGGTAATAAATGCCAGAGTAGCATAGTGGCCCCTATGGCCATTTGCATCATGCGCTCCTTTGAGAATAGTCATTCTTCGCTCTGGYTCGATGTACAGRCGATGGTGTCCTTCACCATTTTCTCGCCAGTATAATCGTCCATCCTTCGAGACGAAGAATCGKGCTGCAAACCTTTCGAAACCTTTCCAGTCCTTGTCARCGACYTCMCRCGGCTTGACCGCAGGTGTAGATAACCATGCCTGCACCAGGGGAACCCACCGRTCGAGCTGCCTYCCTCGGCTAGTTCGCCAGTCGGTTGGGTAGTCCTCYCCCMCTGAGTCAACCACCTTTTCTGGTGAGGCGGCTTGAAGCAGGACTGACGCCGCTTCAGACTCAACGGAGRGCCTCTTGGYCTCCTCRAGACGGTTCAAGAGTTGCTGAAACTCAAGATCTYGACYRAACAAGTCTTCCTCCTCTTCCACTCCTTGGAAYAAGAGGTGATGGACAATGTCTCGGGAGACAGTCTGAAGATACCCTCCCCTAGTATCTATTTGGTCTCTGAAAGCCTCAAAAGGTAGAGGATCGTCGTCCTCTGGGAACTTCTTAGAATATGTAATGGGATCTGGCGGATCCGTATCGAGGAATTCTTCGAACTCACGCCGCTCCGGATCACCAGGCTGCTTGCGCCGCCTTGATAAACCGTCAGCAGGGAAAGTCTTGCCCATAACATGACTGAGTTCGAAGTAGAACTTCCTAACGTTCTCTATCCAACGATTAATAGTCGCATTTGGCGCCGCTCCAGGATTCTGTAGCATCCCTTGGACATACTTAGCATCGGTCTCAACCACTAAAGGCCGCGCCATAACCAGGGTGTACTCATTTTCCTTRAGCGCTCGCATGATCCCATATAGTTCCCTCTTTGCCTGTGAATAATTTGCCTCTGTAGAATTTAATAAGGTCGACCCGAAACGAATATAGTTCCATTTGTTAGGGTCGATAGCGTCCCGTTGACTAATGTACCAGCCCACTGCCAGATACGAAGTGTCAACAGACAATCGAACGGGTTGCCCACTGGTCACGTCGAGCGGCTTGAGGACTGGAGCTTCCTCGACCGCTTTCTTAAGGTCTGCCATAGTCTTGTCTTGTTCCTCGCCCCATTCCCATTGAACTGATTTCCTAGTCAGTTTTTGGATAGGCTCTGCTCTAGAGGCATAGTTAGGAATAAAAACCCTGAAGGTCCCAACCGTTCCCAAGAAAGCACGAACATCCGACACGTCTCGACAAGGACCCCATCGAGAGATAACCCCTACTCTGTCCGGAGTGGGTTTTCTTCCTTCGTAAGACACCTGGTGCCCTACTACCGTAAACTCGGGCATGCATAGACAAGTCTTCTTCCCTGAGAAGGTGCCTCCACAATACTTCATCCGTTGGATGACCCTGTTGACATCCTGAATGTGTTCCCATACGAACCGTCGTATGCCTGGATTTTCAGGTATGGTCTCATATCCCCCACCAGGTAGCTCATACCGCGTCAGAGGTCCTTTAACAGGGACGTCGTCGACGAACGGCTCCGTGATGTGTGGAATTTCAGGTTGTAGAATAGCTGTGATATCCTCATGGAAGATGGGGACCGAATTGGTCCACCCCATAGGTAAGGTGACAAGTCGCATAGCACCAAACGGTGTCTGGAAAGTTGTCAAGTCTCGAGATYRTTCGTCCAGTACCCGTTCATCATAGCCTACATAYAAGTCCATYRTCGTGCCGCATGAGCGTCCTGCAAAGCGGCTYGCCAATTCCTCAGTGTTKGGAGGTAGTCCAGAATGYRCGATCGTAACCGCRTTGAGCGGCTCRAGACTATGTACGATTCGTAGACTCTTCCCATCTTTCTTCAGYACGCAGAACCACCTGCTGCGATACGAAGAACTYGAAGGTTCGTACACTCCCGCCTCTATCTTGCTCCTAATCTGTTCACAGACCGGCTCGAATAGAAACGGTGCGATGGGTCGGTTCCCTTGAACCCAGGGCGTGTGAGGAACKGTGGCGATTCGCACCGGCTTGAAGAAATCTTCCCTAAGTTTTCCTCTCTCTGTTTCGGTCCAAGCGAATGCCTYGTTCTGCTCAGCCATAAGATGRTGCATGAGCTTTCGTTCCTCAGGCCACCAGAAGTCTTGGTGTGCCTTGTCGAACCCYTCCATCCTTTCCTGAGTGTACCGTCCCTTAGGTGAAAACTCAGGCGGCGTCGGAGATAGTGTTGGCATCCCTTCTAGAGGGTCACCGGTAATATTCCGCACTACGCAAAATTCTTCTGGAAGAGTACCATACACAGGTCTGACTTTCTTGTCAACTGGCTTATACTTCTTGCCAGTCAACACTCCTTTTATTTTCGCCTCCTGAGCCTTCGGATTTCCCGAAGGTTGTTCCTGTGAATAAATCCCTGATTCCTCTGAAATAGAACTGAGATAAAGCTCAAAGGTTTCTCTATCCCTTTGGTCAATATCCGGTTCCCCTAAAGCCTGTTGTAAGTATATGATTTTCTTTTCCTCTGATGTGAAAGCCTCCCCATCCCGTGGCTGAGCGGTTGATACAATCCTTGGAAGTCCATCTTCAGACATCTCCAAGATTGCCGCTATTTCCTCTCCTTGAAACTGGTTCAAATCCTCAAGGCTCGAAAAGAAGTCTGCAATTCCTCCCTGTACTGCTCAGGAATTTCTCCCCTCGGGAAGGAGGGAACTACAATCCTACTCGAACTGTTCGGATCCGTCAAGGTGATAGTGTGAGTCCCGTCCGGATGATTGTTGGACTGGGCACTCATTACTGAGAGGAAGGGTCGCCCCAGAAGCAGCTTGTAAGCCGCGTCCCGGACGACGTGCAACTGCACATAGGCAATTACATCGTTGCCACAATTGATGGGTACATTACGCGCCAAACCCAAGGTACGAGCCGTCGTGCGATTCGAAGATTGCAGCCCTATAGTCAAGTCGGGATCCCAAGCGATTCCCAGAGCTTGTGCTGCGGCTTCACTTGCTGAGCAGACTTGCGACCCTTCATCGAAGATGCATTCTTCACGCCGTGCATTGTTCACGGTCGGATAGAACACACGAATCTTCTCAGATTCTGAAGCGGTCACAGTTCCTCTAACTCGAGTGCCTCCATTTTCTAGTAGGAAGGCCTCCACTGGGTCCGGGATGATGATNCCCCCCTCGAGGAACTTCTCCTACGCCGTCCGAAGAATAAAAGTCCGGCATAGGTAAGTCTTGCAGCAACACCTCTACGACTTCTTGCTCATTTCGAGCCGCCTCTTCAGATACGTCTTCTACTGAAGCGGCGCGAGTGGGAGGTCTTCCGGAGCCGCTCGAACTTTTCTCAGCCATCTGAGAATAGATACTCTCTATGTCGTCGAGCAGCGTTCCAGGCTCCAGTCCTAACTGGCTATTCACCTCCATTAAGTCCTCATAGCATGCTTCCTGTACGTTGGTGACCAAGCCTTCCTTGGTCCTAAGAATCCTATTTTGTCTAAGCATTTCTGAAGCCGCCTGTTTAGCTATAGGCGACATCTTTAGAAGGTCGGCAAACCTAACCGGATGAGGCAGAGAGAAAATCTCCCTAATAATGCTAATCACCAAGTCTTTCCGAGCCTTCTTGAGGTCTAGAGTACCTTTGGCCACAGGCGTCTTTTCAAGCACCGGCGCCTTGCCGCCAGAGATTGGCTTCGTCCTAAGTGTGGGAACCTCCACATACGGCAAAGGGCACCGCACAGGTTCCACAATTTCCAAACCACTAGGTCCTAATGTATTTTTGGTATTTTGTATTTTCTGAATGTCGTTGACCTTGCTTGTCTGGCCCTCCAGAGAGTTACCCCGTTCCTTGTCAACGCGCTTTGAGGAGGCCGGGGTTCTTTCCTTTGCCGGGCCTCTCAAAAATCCTCCTGGTTGGCTGCCGCCGCTCGACGAGTCTGGAGTTGGTTTTGCTCCATGCTCTCAAGCCGCTTAGACAGTCCTACCAACTGTTCGAAGACTTCTTGCGTTGTGGGTTCTCTCTGTACCTCGGCAACTGGAGCTGCTCCCTGTTGAGCTTGTCGAAGAAGAAGCTTGACACTAGAATTCCCGAGTCATGCGTGTCCCGAGAGACTGAGTGCGCGATGGCAGATTTACCGCTGCCCGCGGCATCGGCAATGAGGAAGATGCGGGCCTGAACACTGCCACTAATGGGCGATACGGAAAGCCAGGACGAGACCTGCTTGAGCACCTGAATGCGCGTCCCAGGCAAGCACGCGCGTACAGGATCCCAGGACATACCGACAGGTTCAGGGATCCGGCTCAAAGCGTCTGGGTACAGTTCTAATTTCAGAGATAACCTACGGGTATCAGTGTCCACTCACCGTTGGCAACCGAAGAGTGATAATGAATGTTTTTCTGAATATTACCTCCAGCAACATTCATATCGACGTTCCGCATCTTGAGGTTCTGGGCGCCTGGAAGAGCGTAGATTCTTCTCTCGTGATCGATATCTATCAAGGGCTGTCAACACGAAGCGATGCCAGACGCAATAAATGAGAGGCGTACTGATAGTGGGTGATCCTCGAATGCTGCCCTCCATTGTCAACTCGTAGCCTGCAACAAGAGTGTAATCGTTTCCCGCTCCCTCGACCTCTTACGTGGGTCATCAGTCGTAATCTATATACCTCGAGCGAATCTAGATGACGTACCTGAGCTCTGATGACCTCCAACCGGAGGTGTAAAATGGGCTTGGGGCGACCCATGATGTTTAGGAACAACTGGAAGTTGCTGATTGAAAGAGGCTGAGAAGATGTCAACCGAAAGGTGAATAGCGCCATATAATCAAGAAATAGATCCTCTCCGTACCTCGTCGTATCGACCGTGCATCAGCGTGCGGGGTGCCTTCACTATGATTGGATACGGTTTCACTGTCGACGGTCGAGATTGCTGTGATCGTTTTATGTGAGTACTTTAAGGCTCGAAATTGCGACGGAACGTGGAGGACGCACATGGTTCCCGGGTCGAAGAGGTCGATTCTCCCTTATCGGGCCGCCCATCGCGGTTGACCCACTTCGATAGCCGTTTGCGCACTCGTTTCATTCTTTACGCGAATTTTCCGACAAGGGTCTGAGAGCAGAGACGGAAAGGAAGCTCAGTAGGGCAGGTACTCAGTGTAGACAGAGAGAGGTTCACAATGGACGGCGAATGAGAAGGACCGCCCAGTGAATTGAACGATCGATATCCCCCGTTTGCTGTCAGATGATATGGTTATGTATGCACCTGTGGGCTTACAACCCCCCATTTGGTTGATTTACCGAGATTGTACGGAACTTGCCTAGGAAACCGGAGCGTTTCAACCGCATTCTCCCATGAGCACCGAAAACCTGAAAACAAACGCGTGTGCCATTCTCCGTCTCCGCTGCCGCAGTGCCGCCCGAGCAAAGATCGATGGCGATCAAGCGGCTCGCAGCCGTTTGCAGAACTAATGTCAGTTTCGTTTGTTTTTGGGCAGAATGATGCGATTAGAACTGTCGTGCTTGCCCCGAATCAATGCGTGCTATTCATCCCCGTCAGACCTGTTTCCGAGCTCATTATGAGTGACATGTTGAATCGCCATCGACCAATTGGTGTTGTGACAGTCTTGACCAGGGTCACAACCCATCTCGCAGRAAAAANCGAAACTGACGAAAGATATGCAAACGACCGCAAGCCTGTCGAAGAGCCGGGATATGCACCCGTCGCTTGAAGCAACGACGTGCGATGAAGCACCGCGTTCGGAAACGTCCAGTCGTGAAAAGCAGCAATATCATTCAATCACGGAAACAACAAAAACATGGCGGAGCACTCATCCTTTCACCGCTTAACCTTCTTACTCCTCCGATTCTTCTTCCCTGATGAATCGCCATCCCCACCAGCAACCTTTCTTTTTTGGCCCGCAGCAGCCTGCGATGCATCCCCATCGTCCTTGGTAGGAGCAGCGGTTTTTAAGCTAATAACAGTCGAAGCACCTTTCCCTCCTTTCGCGAGGTTCTTCACTTGATCTTCAGCGGCGGACCAATCGACTGCTGCGTCGTTGATCGCGTACCTGAGGGCAGTCGGGTCAGTTATCTTATTCTAATCATGAGAATAGCCGAACACGAAAAACGGAGGAAAAGAGCAACTCACTTCTTCAAATCAAGGCTATCCAACATCTCCCTCTGCCTCTCCCTAAGCCTCTTCTGCTCCTCGTCCCCGGCTTCCTCAAGCTCCCTCTCCATCCTCTCCCCAACGCCCTCCCACTCCACTCCTTCCCCCACCAACGCATTCGCAGGGGCCGAGGTGGAAGTACTAGCGGCGGGTGGTGGTAGAGACTTCTCGACTTCCTCCCTCCTAACTTCCGCCAACCTCTTCCCAAGCTTTCTAACGACCTTTACGAGCAATGCCAACACCTGACTCACAGGCAACCCTAATTCTTTCTCCACGTCCTCCACCGTTTTCCTCTGCAATCCCAACGCGAGGAGTATCGAGGCTTGGACTGCTGTGAGCTTCGTTGGAGATCCTGTTGTCGTCGGACCTTCACCGATGGTGGTGCTAGAGGGGGTAGGATCGAGTCGGGACTGGAAGTACAGAGAAGCAAGGGCGGGGAAGAGATCTTGAACAACGTGGAAGTCGAGTGAATTATTTGCATACGATTCGAGTCGCTTAAAGTCGAATGGTGTGAAGAGGTATGAGAGTTCTTGAGCATTGAGTGGCGCTGTTTGGGCATCTGTACGTCGTAATGGAACAGAGTATCAGCTAGTTGATTAGAGCATGATATGGGGAGAGAGAGATCGAACGTACCACCACCACTACCCACACCAGCGTTTACAGCCTCCAACACGCTCAGCGCAGTAACACTCCCAAACTCTCTAAACTTGTATGAAAGGAGGGTGAGGAAACGGCGTCTAAAGTCTAGGATCATTTCAACCAATTAGCGAATCGTTCTATGCGGCGGGACATGTTCGCTCTCACCTTTCGCAAACTCGCTCAGCCACCCCAACTCCCCGGGTACCGAGCTATTCAGTCCTCTCGCCATCACACACGTATGCTCACCCGTCAACTCGCTCTGCGTCTGTCGAACGTACAGAGGTACGAAACCTGCGCGCTTCCAGAATCTGTCCCTCGTCGTCAGCGTCACATGTCGAGGCTCTCGAGACGATCCAAGTCGGTAGGATGAAGGAGACAGAATGTAGAGGAGAGGAGAAGAGGAAGAGATGGAGAAGGAGAGAGCAAGCGTACCTCAAAAGCTGAGAAGTCAACCCATAACTGACACCCAAATAATCCAGCGGTTCCGGTTTCCTCTCAGACAATCGTTGCAGGAGAGGAGGCATAGAGGTAGCGGATCGAACTGCCGGTTTCTCGGTCAAGAGGTTGGCTGACTATAGCAAAAAGGGAGTTAGCGAGCGTGTACAACAGCCATAGAGGAGAAGGGGACGACGGGGAAGAAAAAACGGGATCCTTACAGGGTCAACAGCACCGACTTCAGGATACTCCGTCTCATCTTTCATCTCCTCGTCCAAACTGAAATACTCCCCGCTGAAATACGAGTTGAGTGCTTGAATCGCGCGTGAGCCGTATCCCATCTGCAATGTGATCAGTCAATTTCTTGCTCCCCCCCTCGAAACGGGGACTGGAGACTCACCCCACTGTACTCCGGATGACAAGCAACCCTAACCACCCTCGCACCACTCATCCTCCCGAACCGCCCCTCCTGGAACTGCTGACTCACGATCCACGGAATCATATCTCCCCCCGGCCTCACGCCCCTCCCCAAGCCCTCCAGGATAGCTTCCTTGCTCACGTTCCCCTCTAACGCGACTTGCAGAACGACAAGTGGTTCGGGGAGGTGAGTTTCCGAAGTAGAGGGCGCAGACGATGAAGAATTAGAGTCCTTCAAAGGAGGGAGCAAGACAAAGAGCTGATGCGCAGGTGCATCACTCATCAACTGCAAATCGTTCGGGCTGTTTTTATAATGACTGGCCACATACAGGCCCATCATCCTCTGCAAGAACACCTCGCTCGCCGGGTGGAAGCTGAACAGCGTGTCCCTGTTCACCCAGTACAATTCGCATTGGCTTGGATGAGGGCATCCCTGTAACCCAGAAAGGGATTTGGGGACGGAAGAAATGGTAGCGTCGAGACAGAGGAGCTGGTTTAGCCATTTCTCTATGGTGTCGCCAGGGGAATAACGAATGGGCGTTTCGAGTTTAATTTCGCGGAGTGTGCGAGCCTTGGCGGGTGCGGGTGCTCCCAACTTCGATGCCTTCGCAGTCGAGGTTGAGGTAGAGGTAGAGGTCGACGGATCATTCGAGGAGGTAACGTCCTTAGTCAGAGACGGACGCGTACTCTCCCGAAGCTGTTGAATGAGTTTGAGGGAAAGCGAGCGACCAGTCCCTTCGTAGCCGTTAATGGTGGAAGCCATGAAGACGAGGTAGGGGCCGATGAGGTTCCGGACGAGTGGGAGGGGAATGGCAGCTGCTTCGTCTATTACGACGAGTTCGGCTTGGCCGAGAACGTGGGCGTCTTCAGGTTGAATATACTGCGAGAGAATGAGCGTATAGCAATAGGGTATAGAAAAGGAAGTACGCACCTGAATAGTCTGCCGATGACTCTTAAACACATTTACCCTCACAATGGCCCTTCCAAAATCGGGATTCGTACTCTGCACGATATCATAATCCAAATGCTCCTCATACCCCAGCGCATCCATCCCCTTGAACACAAACTCGAAAACCGTCTTCAAGTTCTCCGGACTCGGACTCGTCACAAAGATATTGCTATACCCATGTGCGAGCGCTGCAGCCATCGCGAGCCCCAGAGCAGCTGATTTACCCCGCCCACGGGCAGCTGTAAGCGTAACGGTGGATGAGAGAGTTTTTTCGGCGATAGCTTCAATGAAGGTGAGAATAGCTTGAGCTTGGTCGGTCGTTCTCGCGAGTTTGACGAGGTCCCCGGCGGGTTTGGTATCGGATAAGCTTTCTTGGAGGTCCTTCAACGCTTTTTGCTCCGCCCGCATCTTGCCCCTCGCCTTTGCACTCCCATTAGCCTTTCCTCCCTCACCATCACCAGCATCGTCGTCTTCGTCGTCGGATATGGGAGCTATGTCCTTCCCCTTCGATATCGGCAACACATTCAGCTCGTCATCAAGTACCAAGCAGTCCTTGCACGCGCCGAGAGAGAGGATGAAACGCTCGTTGAAGCGGGCGACGACGGAATCGTGAGAGCTGGTGCGATAGCGGGCGTGTACGTCCATGGTCATGGTATATAGCTGTTTGAGGGAGGTCATGGTTTTGAGGAGCAGGACGACGAGGCCGCCGCCTTCAACAGTCTCGATGGTTCGGGCGAGGAGATTGGGAGTGACGGCTTCAAAGTCTTGTAGGACAAGCATGCCGTAGGTGTGGCCAAGAATTTTCTCCGATTCCTTGTAGTATCTGAGCGGGGGAGGGGTTGGGACGGAACTGGATAAAAAACACGAGAAAAGACGCTCACGTATAACGAATATCGGTGACAGTGACGAAGATTTCGAACGGGTTCTGTTCGTTGGGCTCCCGGATGCCCTTTTTGACTTCCCGTTTGATTTTGGCCTCTCGTTTCTTGCGGTGTCTGTACGAGGTACATGTGGGTACGGTTAAATAGGACCAATGGGGAGAAAACCTCCTCGCAGACGCACGTCGTGAAGCCCAAATCCTTCTTGTAGCACCATAGCACCGAGGGCCGGGCAGAGACCCTCGCTTGCGAGAGCAGAAAGTGCAGGTTGACAATCTAGGAGGTGTATTAGCACTTTCTGTACGCTCTTGAGCTCGTAGCCGCGCACCTGGTCCCGCCCCTTGTCCCCCACGAGCACGATAAACGACCGATGGTTCAGCTTGACATTGTTGTTGATGAGGATGGGTATCCGTGGATCCAGTTGCTTCCGCATGGCTCCGAAGGCTTCACCTCTTGGTGATTTTGGAGGTAGGCTGTATGGAGCCCGGACGAACGACCAAACGGACGACGAGGAAGGGGTGAGATGGGCGGAGAGGAGAACGACCGCGCCTGCGATCCAAAATTTTGGATGTGACCCTAACCCCTGCAGAGTACAAACATGGCAGTTTTCCCCCTAATCATCACCTTAATCCCTATGGAGGTCGCATTCATGTTTCTTTTGCCCTGTGGACACCCATATTTGAAGACCAATCACTAAGAAATATTTCTGTCGTGTCAGCAAGAAGAATAATTGTTTCACTTTCAAGCTACATATGGGTAGGATGGTACCATGAATCATCTTCGTCAAAGCCAACCCACTATCGGTGCAGAGACGACCCGTAACCTCCTAGCCAATACACCACCCCGGATCAAGCCAAGCGCTGTAGTGCTGCAGAAGGCTAATCGAAAGGGCCTCACTTCAAGCTCTCTGAGAGCCATCGTGAACTCTGCTCTCGCTGAGTTGCAAAAACGTCTGTTTGAGCGCATTGCCACTGGTAAAGGGGTGGGAGTCGTATTACATCACACGTATTTAAAAAGCGCTCTGGCGCCAACCGAACCTTGAATTATAATCATGTCCATTACATTTTCACCCCTCGACACTCCCAACCAACAAGTTGCTCTACAGCGGGTAGCCGATGCAGAACATCGACTGCTAGCCGAGATTCATACACAGGAGCAGGGAACCGACACTTTCCATACTCTCAAGTGGCGCATAGCCTCCTGCCGCGTCCTCGAGAATCTCATCCGCTTAGGCCCTAACGAGTCCACACGTTCAAGTGTTGCGCTTTCCATTGTCGGATGCCGTGATGAGTCCCAGCTTGTCGAGCTTGGTGCCTCCTACGTGCAGGATCTCCTCATCCCTCGTGTGTCTCGGTTCCTATCCCCCCTTCATGTCTCAGTTCTGACCACAGCCCTATACTCAGTTCGGGGTCCAAAATGCAGAGCTCCCGACTTGGGTGGCGTCTCTCGTTTCATCTTTGATGAAGATGATGATGAGATGGACAACGCCGCTCAAGGTCTTTTGCAGGACCACAATACCGCAAAGATGAAGGTCAGTTGCATTTATCCTTCAGCTGTAGTCGGACTTAACAGTGGCCTGCAACTTGCTCTAGGCTCTTTTTCGTGACAGTTCTCGTTGCGTAGTCACTGGACACATTGATCTCAGCGCAGCAGAGAACAACATCGTGCTTCAGAAAGAGGTTAAAGAAGAATTCACGCGCTATTCTCACTATATCTGCGAGAATACCCGGGGTGTCCACATCTTACCGGAGTCCACCAGACGCCCAGACAATGTATGTATTTTTTACATTCCTCCCTTTGATTTCCAGCATACTCAGAGTGGTATTTGTAGCAGGCCGGAACATCTGTATGGGAAATCCTCGAGCGTTTTGGTTATGAGTCACTTTGCAAAGAGAACACCGGTGTTGGCCACCACCGACTCCAGAACCTCTTGACCATGGAGCCGGATGTTTGCGATCTGTTCAACAGTCTTAAATTGTGGTTTGAACCTACGGTAAGACTGTCACTGGCTCAGAATTTGGCATATCTCACCGGTTTGACAGGAAAGGGACAACACATACAGAATTAAGTGCTATCACTGGGCATTCATCAACCTCGAGCGAGAAGTAACATTCACCACACCTGATGCAAAAACCTTCCCCCTCCCCTCAAGGGAATCCCTCGAAATTCATGCCACATGCTGCAAGGTTATCCACGCCTCCGACATTTTAACATATATCGATGAGTTGTTGGATGTGTATTCGGATTGTGATGATGATGAAGTGAGTTGCATGGATGATAAGGAGGATTCGGAAGAGAATTGGAGCAGTGACGAGGACCCTGAACTCGCATCTAAGGACTAGACTTGTAACCGTGTTGGATGATGTAGTATAACCAGGAAAATGGATTCTACATTCCAAAGTAGACGTACGGTAGCCAAGAAAGAAAGTCCAGATCTGACACCCCAACCTCCTCTCGCAACCGTCTGACAGCGTGATCCAGTGCATGAGCTGCAAGAGAACTATCGATACCACCCTTCGAGGAATTCTCAAGAAGCCATTCATAGAAATCCCTAGCGACCTGGGGCGCATCTCGATCCCGAATCGACCACATTGTCACTACGACACCTTTAAAACCCGCAGCCAGCATTCCAGCAGCCAGGTGGACAGCTTCCTCCGAAAGTCGCTCGTCCCCCGTGCTTGTCTGGCATGCCGAGAGGTAGGCAATTTCAGCATTCTTCATGCCAAGTTTGACTATCTCGGACAAGGTGAGCCCTCCATCATTGAGGACGAAGCCACTGTTAAGTGGTTTGTCCACGTCTTGGTGTGCGTGGCAAGCGAAGTGGAGCCAGTTGTGAGTCTTGATCTCCTCGAGAGCTGTAGCGACGGTCGCACCTGCCTCGGAAAGGGTCAGGTTTGGAATCGAGTGACTTTCGAGGGTTTTCGCTACCGATTCGACCTCCTTCGCGGCACCTGGGGTGGGAGAGTGTCCAGTCGTTTGTGACTGGCTAATTAGAAGGAACCGATTGAGTGGCCGTGTCCCATCAGCCAAAGAGTTGGGAGGAGACGATGATTTGGCGAGGAATTTGAGAGTTGGAATGTACGTAGATATGGCAAAGTCAGATAGGGTAGCGTTCTCTTTGACGCCGGTCGACGAATAATTCCCAGCGGCGTGGATCGGAAGGAAGGCGAGTGGCCCTGTCAGGCACCACCATATACGCTTCCTCTCAGGCTGTGGCTGAGGAGACTGCTATTGACGATCAGAACATGCATCAACAATAAGATCGAAAGCTAAATTGCTTACCGAGAGTTCAAGAGCGTCAACTATTGGTTTGGCTACAAGTATCCACAAGTCCCGAAGAATGGAGGGAACAAAACTATCACCACCACGACCTCGGGCGGATTTATTCCTCTGGAATGGTCTCAATGTCCTCTCTTCACCATCCAATCCATCATCTTCTCCATCCATACGCACGCTAACTGAATCGACTAGTCCTCGCAGGCGATGTCGGAGTTCTTCGGCCTTTGCGTATGAGAAATCGGGGAGTCGAACGTGAAGTGGGTCGAGGTTATCCGGTGACAAACAGATGGCGTCACAACGTGTCTCGTGAACGTTGATCATGACGACGTAACCAGATTTTGGGAGGCTCTTGACCAAAACGTCGAACGAGGATGCCTTGAGGAAACTCTCGAAGCCAGGCTGAGCACGAATCCTCTTCAAAATGGCTTCGTACTCCATGGCGAGTTCAACGTGAGTAACAGCTTCCTGTTGCAACGATATCGCCACCTTCAGCTCTGCACTATCGCCTACACCGACATCCCAAGGGCTTTTACGGGTCCCAGACTTCTCGAGTGTCCTCGAGACCCTGGCGAACCGTTCCGCGAGTTCTTCGTCGTACTCTCGCAAATCTTCGAGTGGCGTTCTGAGGCTATTGAGTTGACCCCAAACCAAACACCGACTTGCTTCGAGCCACTCGACAGCCTTTTTCGGGTTCCCGCAACGAAGCGCAAACGCCGATGCCTGACGCGAGAGGTCGGATATCCTAACCAACATTTCGTGTCGACGATCGAGTGTCTGATCGAGGCCTGCAGCTACTGGAAGCAAATCGACGCATGTTTGAAACGCGTTCATGGCGTTGGTGTGACTATCGACGACAGAAGCGAAGGCCGCCCATGCTCGAGCAGCGTTAAAGCGTGAAAGGGGGCTGGAGCTAGGAGATTGAGCTGCAAGCCGATAGTGCTCCAAAGCCGTCTCCTTGAAGTTATCGTGACTCGGATGGTTCTGGGAAACCTGGTACTGTTCCATCATAGCTTGAGCATAACGGGCATGTAGATTGGGGAGGTAAGGATGGCCTTGGGGTATAGCTTCCAGGGCCTTATCATACGATTCCAGCGCCTTGTTAAGGTCCCTCCCGTCCTTCGAGATTTGGTACCGGTCCATTAGGAGATCGCCCTCCTGGATATGCTGTGAATCCAGGAAGGACCCTAATCCCTCCTCCTTCGTCACCGAAACGAGTTCGACGATCTTCCTATGGACAGAAAGCGCTTCCTCGATGCTTTCGAGCCCATCTACTCCTGCTCCATGACGGGCTCTTGTAGCCAAGGCACTGGCCAAACAGGCATACCGAGTCGCGAGACCTCTGACATCGTTCTCTGTAGATATCTCGATGGCCTTCCGAATGCTCGAAATCGCCTCCACCAAATCTTCACCTTTGTCTTTGACGTTTTGTCCGAAGCGCAACATAAGCGACGCGCCGAGGTTGCTGTAAAACAACGAACGGCGTTCGGAGGTGGGTGGGGACAAATCGACAGCCATTCGATGAGCAGCCACCGCCTGATCGCTAAGTCGAAGCTCGCCTGTTCTCCTCGAACGGCTGGCAAGTGCATTTCCGAGGTTGGTGTAGATGTAAGGGAGGGATGTGTGACCGGAGGGACAAGTGTCAATGGCTTTATGGAGGGAGATGATGGCCTGTTCAACGTCCCTCAGATCTCCTGAGTGATTGAATCGATCCAGGAGGCTTGCACCCAGATGCTGACTCCGAGAACTGAATTGGACATTTTGCAGTGGCGTAAGTTCAATTGCTCGCCGGTGGAGGGTTACAGCCTCATTAATATCTTTCACTCCCTTGAGGAGGTTGAAACGACTGTTCAGTGCGTTGGCAAGAATGGTGAGCCAATCTGGGAGCTGGTGGTGCCCAGTCGGAGTTAACGATATTGCGCTGCGCCCCGCTAAGATTGCATCTTCGATTTCTTGAGGTCGCCCCATTCTGTTAAACCGAGTGGTAAAGGCGCGGGCAAGACTTGCGTACGACGCCGCTGCATCATTGTCGTCTGGAGGAGCGAGGTCCATAGCGGTCTTGTACGCTCCAATCGACCTGTCTAGCAATGCAACCTCCCCAGTCTGCTCGAAGAGCATCGACAGCGGATTTCCAAGGTTGCTGTGAAGAACCGACAATGCTGATCGATCACTTTGTGGAGTAACCTTGATACCATTCTCGAAAGCCTTGACAGCATTCTTCAGGTCTTCCACATTCTTAGTGAGTTCGAAACAAAGGAAAAGCGCATTGCCAAGTCCGCTGTAAAAGTATGGCAACGAAGTATGGTTGAGGGAAGCACCGAGCTCTACGGCCTTTTCGAGCGCTACGATTCCTTTCTCGACGGGGTCGACTTTGCCTGTGAAGCGGCACAGAGAGGTCAAGGCGGTTCCCAAGTGAAAATATAGGATAGGGCGAACGAAGAGCGTGGCATCTTTTGGATCTTGTTCGCCGACACTGGTTCTAATTTCAGCCAGAGAGGTTCCATACGCAACAATGGCTCGCTTGAGATCGTCCAGTTCGCCTGTACGTTCGAAGCGTGTGTGGTGGGCGATTGCCAAATTTATCCACTCGGATGGCAAGTGAGAATGAGTGGCATGGACGGGATGCTGTAAAGGTTGGGATAAGCCGCCCTCGGTTGCCCCGACAGAACTTTGTGTTTGGCCGAAGCCTTGTCCGCTTTTCATAGTTGCTGCTTGAAAGAGTGCGTCGGTAAAACTTTGAAATCGGTGAGGGACAAAGGTTATCTCGCAGCAAACATTCAGTGAAGGGCCTGGATTGACTCTGGTCACCGTCGTGCTCAACCCTGGTGGGTCGGCTATGTCAATGACGTCTATCCATATTATCAGGACATATTTTGAACACTGACGGTATTGGTGCTTTTCTGGGCCAACGTGTTGAAAGTCTTTTAACGCAATATGGCCGATCTCTTTCGTCCTCAAGTTGTTGGAGTCGTCGACCTGAAGGAGTGAGATACGCCCGTCTGGTGCGGCACTAGGAATGATTACTATCAGNTTTTTCGACCAGCATCCTCGACAGGACGTACAATTCAACTCTGCGCTTCCCTTCCCATCGCCACTCCCCGACTCTCTTCAAGACTATGCCATCACTCTCGGCGCCAACCTGGAGGCGCAACGTTGGCCATTGATCGCTTATTGTTCCAGGTTCGGCCTCGGAAGTGAGTATGACACCTGACGATGATTCCTGTGTGTTAACAACAACTCGGGGCAAACGCCGGATTCATGATATTCACTTTCGAAATAGATATTGCTCTTTCTATAGTATATATGTAAGCATCATCATTAATCGAAGACAGGGTGAAAAAGTGGTACCTAGCCTCATGGCTGCTTGCCTGCCTCGCCATTACCTGGACTAGCCGAGACCAAGGAGGCTCGTTGAACTGGAGTGAAGATGTAATGAGGGGAAGCAAACGGAGAGGGAATTCTTACGGCATAAACAACTGCAATTTATACAGCGTCTCTGAGTTGGAGATTGTGCGCCGATTATCATGTGGGTGTCCGTTGTCGGAAAACAGGCTGTGCCAGATGTGAGCTTACGTGTCTGGAAAAGATACTTCTAATCCATGAGTCAAGATAGAGCGGGAAGGGGGACTAGCTGCGCAGAGTTTTTTCCCTTATTTCTCCTCGAGCATCGTCTCTTCCATTTGACTCACTGCTCAATAGTTTCCCTCCTCCAACCTCCGATTAGCGTCGACTCGTAACTTCACCTCAACCTTCCTCCTCACAGCACTCACAAACCCCACTTCCTCAGGTAACTTCACAATCTTATCCAGTTGTTTCTACTCTTCCGTGAGCTTCACCAACAGCTGTGCTGGCACCCCGTCGTTCTCGGTCTCCTTCACTTATCTTTTTCTCGATCTTGTACTGCTTCTTTGCTAAGAGGGGAGCAAAAAGTCTCAGGGGGATAGAAGGACGCAGACGGGCTTGCTCACGTTTCCTGGGCTCCTCGATGACGTCTGAGTACCTTTGATACTGTCGACAAGCACTCTGCGCTTCACCCTCGAACACCCTCTTGACATCCTCCTCTGAACAAGCGACGCTGTCCGTCCGTTTCCGGTGACTTCTCGATAGAAGTTAGCTTCAAACTAAGATTCGAGCGTAACATGTCGCACAGTCTGGTCTGCCCCTCAGACATCGGCTCCATCGCTCTTTGATTGTGTGAGTCACAGCTGCCAAGATTTAGGACAGGGACGGAGTAAGGGGGCTTATCAATAATCCTCCTGAGGCTGCCTGTGAAGATAGGCTTTTGCAGCAAGACTTAGGTGTAGACCTCTCCGAGGAAGTTTGTCCGGATCCTGGGTCTGCCATTTGTGCTCGATAAATCTCAAAATATTCGTTTTTCGTCTAGTATTTCGCCCCGAATCCCAGGATTCGGGACCTCGGCTACCTAAGGATATCCACAGCGTCCATCAAATATTCACGCCTTCTGCTCAGCTGATGCCTACCCATTTCGGCGTGGGCGAGGTTGAGGTGGAGTCAAGAGAATTCGGAATGACCTTGAAAACAGGGTGCGAGAAAAGGTGCGAGAAAGGGAACCCTGAAGACCAGGTGTGTGGAAACCAGGTTCGGTAAGTCTCAGCAGCAAGTTCATGTTTAAACGCATACAATCAAACGGCTGATAGACGGCCCAGTACACACTTTCTGGCTCTCTTTGCGCTCTGGAAGCCGTTCAAGCTGAAGAGTTGACTAGCCGAATACCTGACATGAGATTGCAGTGATCGGTTTCTTGCAATTGAGCGCTGGTAGAAGTTCGCGGACTCTGGTCGTTGAGTTGAGGACGCTTTAGGGCAGTGGAAAGGGCAGTAGACGCAGCGGCGCAGCCCTGCAATTAGGCCATACCTGGTGCGAGGTGTTGTGAATGGCCCAGTTGGCGCTGAAGCTTCGTTTTCACAATCCACTGCTAAGTAGAATGATGCCTTCGCTAGATCAAACGCAGCCTAATATACACGTTGATGTAATTCAATTGCCTTTTCCGCACTTCCAAGGTTATCAACGGCCGGAAAACCCTTGTTCGTTTACAGAGTCCAGACTTGGTTTTGGTCATTAGCCGTGCATTGCCAAGTTTGGATCTGGTTCCCATTTGTTAGGAGGCCACGCGTCAGATCGAGGCATTGCCCTAAACAGTCTCTCAGTAATCATATAGATGGTCGATGAATAAAAACAAACCTTGTCCCTCGAGCGCGATCCTATTATCAGATGTATAGAACCACTGTTGCGCTGGTAGGTTAGCAAAACACTGCCAGATCTTTACTCCAACCCCGTTCGCAGGAGCTATTAGCAGATGCTCCATGTCTCAGCTCACCGGAGAATATAAAATAGGTAGCACACTCACTCGACCCAGCGTCCAAGCAGAAGTTCGTTCCTGCCAATTGCACCTTCGTACTATTTCTCCTCAAGACCCAGTTCTGCGCTGCGGACCCGTTACAATCGTAGATTTGAACAGCAGTGCCATTCGCGAACACCCCTCCACGGACGTCCAAACATTTGTTAACGACGGTTGGATGGATACGCCATGTCAACGGGACTGGCCAGTTACCGCCGGGGCAGAACCTTTTTGATATACAGTGAGGAAAGTGAACGTTATATATGGATAAGATGAAGGACGGCGTTAATAGCCGGAGAAAAAGGAAGAGGCAACTCACGTAATTCGGTAATTTGTGTTATTGTAAGGGCATTGGTAAAGAGGTGGAGTTGGTGGAGTTGGAGGAGTTGTTAAGGGCGGGAACCTCGTGGGAGGAGAAGGGAATGCTGTGGAACAGTTATTCTCGTTGCAGCTGATTCCCTGACAGAAGCCCGTTTCCTAGAGAACAGGTGAATGCGTGTTGCATCCAAAGTAGCTTATGGTGGAGATCGTCCATCACTCACTGCTGGTCTCTGAGGAACGACGCTCAATCCAGTATTCAATGGTCCATCTCCTTCCCTGACCATATAATAGTACTGTTCCTATTGGTATAAACATATGTCAATCAGTACATAATCATTCCCACTACTAGCTCCAACGACAAAAAAAATGACTCACCGCACCATAAAACCCAGCTCTCAACGTCCCGGAACCAGTTATATTCCCTCCATTTGCATCTGTATAAAAGAATCCAGCGGTCTCTGCCAGAAGCCTGGTCGTGCTGCCACCTGTTGCAAGCACCGTATCAAACTGCCCACCGATATAGAGATTAATCGAAGCTGGGCATTCATTGAATATGATATACTGCCTAGACGCAATCTGCCTCCTCTCTGCAACTGGATTCGCGAGAAGAGGAGCCGTAAATAAAAGTAGTATAATAGATGCGGCAATCATCGCGAGTAAATCCACTTGAGGACGCGTATGACTATGAGGGTGGATTATGAGGATAATGATGGCAGTGAATAGAACCACCACCGCCGAAGCAAAGCTCCATTTATATACCTCGAGGGACGCACATCTTGGGGCGGGGATCAGGTCTAGCTTACGATAAAGAGTCAGCTGGTGCCTTTGCGAACACTCGTAGAGCTTCGATCGACATCAGTCAAAAGAATGGATGATTTTCGGTGTGCATTGCCGTATTTGAACTCGAGGTCATTAGTAGGCTTTAGACATATGTGAGGAGGACTACGCCAGCAATAGTACACGCATCGTGGTCCATGCCCCAGATGCTCTCCTCGACTCGCTCCATTGACTACCCCAACTCCATATAAGGCTGGGTCATAGCCATCATCGGACAATACATCCGATCGACATAGTCTAGAAATATGTATGAGTGAGAATTTGATTTTGCGTGAAAATTACAGGGTGTCATATTAATAAGTGTGTCTAACCTCAAAGTTCTTCCTGAGCCTGATCCCGGCACATCGAAGAACCGTCTGATGGAAAGTGTGCTAAAATTATCGCTGCCAGAAGACCAAGCTGAGATGTTTTCGAGGTCGCCTAATTCCCGCTGGCGCAGAACCTAATAAACCAGAAAGTTCAGTCGGTTGGCCGAAACCTGAAGCCGTGCACTACGATTGAGCAAGCGTTGCATTGGTTACTTGTATTGTTACATATGCCGTACTCAAGAAGGGGCACCGGCAGAAGGGGAGGGGCCTGGGTCCGGCTGGAGGGCACCCTGTGACCGCCCTCATGCGATGAATGAGGATCTTCGCCGGGTGAAGCACGGTCGCGCCCAGGGAGGCGCTCGAACTTTATCGTCGCGTATCCGAGAGATTGGAATGCGAAGAGAACAAAGGTCAATGCCCACCTAGTTTTACGGGTTGAACACGAGACCTGGCGATTGAGGATATTCAACGCGAGGCTGAAGAACAGTGCGACCCTCGCTAGGTCAAATTCGTAAAACTACATCGTTGGGAGAAGGGGCAAGTGCCGGAGGCATTCAAGAGAACTGATGTAGCAGTGGGATGAAGACGGTGATAATCTGTTGACTCGACGAAGGATGGTCGTGTACCACTTCACTTGCAGACGGGTGCATCTACCCTTGTATATCTAACGGATCCATGATGCATCGTTGCCCGTTTCTGGCGTCGGCGGCTTGTGGGCGGCGATGATAGTCCCCGACGCCGAGGCATCACCATGCGGAGTCGCATCAGATGCATCAGCGCCTTCCTTGTTTCCACCACCATGCCCTGGACCCGTCGTTGTCCTCCTCCATAGCGCCCATCGAGAATTCCTCTACTGTCCGAATTTTGAGTCTTAGGTCACTCGGTAATTCTTAAAGAAGCTCAGCGAATTCGACCCTCCACTAAAATGGCGGGCATGTCGAGTAGAACGGAGCAAGCCATTCTCTGCTCTACAACGTATCAATAAGGTCGAGAACACCATGCCTTCTGCTCCGCCTGCATTTTACCCGGCGCTGAGGTCTCTATCATGGTCTTAGAAAGGAGACGCCGTCCGCTATGGTACGTGGCGATTTGACGCCGCTGGGTGCAGTTGATGGATGAATCCTAGGCCTAGATCAAACGGCGGTGAAGTGGTCTTTTGAGAAGAATGGAGCTCTGACTGGCAAAAAAAGAAGATGAAACCGTTGAAAATGGGCGATAAAGTGCGAAGGCTCTATTATCTCCCTTGTCCGTTCTTGGGAATGCTGAAGTTTGGTTAGTGACTCGACCTTCAAAGGTGCTCGGCGAAGAGCGATGAGCGCCTCCAAGCTGTTCCGAGCAAGTACTGGAAAATGATTCCTGCGGGGAGGGAGAAGGAGAACTGGAAGCAGCACATGCGGGAGGAGTGGGTACGTTCTCTTCTATTCATCTACCTCTGTTGCGCAAACTGACAATCTGCACAAAAGCATATACTTTCAGTCAACCTCCTTGCACCGAGGCTCGATCCTCCCCCGATCCTTCGTCCCTTTCCTCAACCCGACAACATCTCAGGGATGATTCGCAAACGTAAACGAGCGAGGCTACACGCAGGCTGTAGGAGAACTTCCACCAGGAAAACTGGCCAGAAAACAGAGGGCGGATCGAATCGAAGCGGAGGTGAAGAGGGCATTCAGCGGTGAGCAGGGAATGCATGGAGACAGTGCTTCGAGACACGTCTAGACGTCAAAGAGGAATCATGGACGCGCGACCACGCTCGTCTGTCCACATCCATCTTCGGGAGGTCTTTGCTATCGTCTCAGCGGCGAGCAGGTACAAGATCGAGAATGGGAGGCGGCGAGCAAGATCGACAGGGTGGGACTATAAACATGACGCTGGAGAGGGAGAAGCAGGGGCTGCCGCCGCCTCTGTTAGTAGATGCTAAAGGAAGATCAATAAGAGGTGGAAATGCGAGGCTACCTAGCGAGGCAGGGTATTTGGATGCTGTGAAGTGAAAGGTCGAAGGATGTGACCTGAAAGGCTGGAGGGGGAAGCCGGTGTGCACGGATCTCAAAAGGAGGGCCGACCTTTGAGGGGAATGAAAAAAGGAAATTCCAGAGTGACCAGGTTTATTCGTACTGAAATCATCTATTCTACCTTTCAGGTTGTGACTTGATAGGTCTTTCCCAACTTCATTTCTCGCCTCATCGTACCAACTGGGTAACCCCGTAGGCGAACAGACTGAATGAACACGTCTGGTCGCTCGTGCCTTTTTTCTTGCTCATGGTATCCTCCGCCGAGGAAATTTTGCGAATCACTCCCAGCAGTATTTTCATCATTTGTCAACAGTCAAGCTATTTTTATGGGCAGAGGCGTCTAAAATCTACACCTCTCAGGGACGTGAAATCCAGTCTGTCCGTTAATAGCACATTAAGAAGACATACAATCAAAACAGTGCTTGTTCCATACGGTCAAGTGGGTCNTTTTTTTCTTTCCTTTGTCTCCTTTGCAAGGTGCTTCATAGGCTATATCCGGAGATACATAAATCATACCGCCGTGATAATCTGTGTATATCCTTTGTTTAGCCAATATTTTTGATGGACATACGGTGAATACTTCAAGGAAACATGGGCAGATGGTTTCATCGTGCCTCCGGCAAAGATAAAGCTGCTGTAGCACCACAAAAGTCAATCTGTCTGTTACAATGCCGGACCTCTGTCACGGTCTGCAAAAGCCCCTCCTTTCTTACGGTGCTTTGGACTGTGGTTTCGCCGTCAATGAAAGAAAATTTTTGTTCCTCTTCCAGCGCCTCGTGCATCGCCGCCCATATTCCCGTATTCTGACTGAAGCGGTGATGGCTCAAATGACTATTTGTCCATGCGGCGTAGTCGATCATCGGATGCTTCGCGTTATCACCGGCCAATCCTTACTCAGGTTTCCCGATCAGCGGAGTGGAAGCGGAAAGGGGATGGATACTATCGACAGGCATGTATTTTGCATCTCGAACTGACCGAGGTATAAGCTCGGCTTCAACAACCCAGGGATACACGTCTAACTACAGTTTCTGTCGAAATCAAATCAAACGGTCTTGAAAGCAGAGAACGTATTGTTATGTTCCGTAAGGTACGCAAACACCACGTTTCGTAAAATCAAACGCTGCTTGAACGCGCAGATGACGACTCGGTCGACTCGACGCTGTGATGGGCAAAGTTGATCGGAGCTGACACCGCTTCCTGTGCATCACTTCCCTTCGGAAATCGATTGACCCAGGATCGACCTGTGGTGACGCGAAAGATGATGATATGAGGTGCGAGAGACTGATGCATAAAATTTGGTCAGCGGAACATTCCATGTCTCGTCTTGGGAGAGCATTGAGACCCACACATAACACGTAAAACATAAACGCAACAAACGTCTGGGCCTTCAGTATAGGCATAGAGTCAAAATCGGGGATCGGAGTCGTGTACAACGCGGCGAAGACGACACCAGCGATGCTCAAAGGAAGCGCGGATTCTATCATGAGAGCGACCACGCCCGTGTACAACTTCAAATCTAGAGGTTTGACTTGGAGCCTGGATAGTGCGCGACGCTCACGAAGGATGTAGAAAATGATGAGGGCCGTGACCATGACGTTGGTCAATACCGTGAGGTAAATAGCGGCGATTTCGAGGTTTTGCGCTTTGAGCATATTGGGAACAGTTCCGAAGTTTCCAGCGGTTGAACCTATCCCTGTGGCTGGGATAGAGGTTGCATTGACCATGATTGAATAGGTGCTGAGCCTTCACTCTCCCACTTCGTAGAATACTTAAACAAAGTCTGCTTACCGAAGGATCCCAAGCAAGTAAGAGCGGGAATGATCGCGATCCACACGTGCTCTCTCCAAATCATCAAGCAGCGATAAACCTGCGAACGAGAAATTAGATCGTGAGCATACGAATGGCGACATACAGCTCTCGACTCATTCACCCACCATGAGGCCGTCTCCTAACAAGACTAGACATCTAAGGCTACAGTTGCTCAGTAAAAGCAGTGGTGATCTTGATTTCATTTCATCCTGTCGGATCACCAGATAGAACTCTAACGCAGACCGAGCTTCGAATGAATTGTGGAACATTCGGGTAGCATCCAGGGCGGCGCACAGGGCCGACAGTGCGGTGATGGCAAAGCTAGCAACTATGTAGAAGGTTCTCCCTTTCCTTCCATGCCTTGGAGTTTCAAGAAACGCTGAGAGTCCGTAGAAGGCCATGAAAACGTGAACACCTTCGCACAGAGAACACTTTAGTCATGGCCCAATCAAGGTATACATGAGTTACATACCGGTACCGATTAGGCCCGCCGCTACAGTCGCGTATTCTTCTTTCAGAAGTTCGCGACAGAAGTGTTCTGCCCTTTCCATGTTATTAGAGAGAAGAGACATTCTCTTGTGGGGGAANGGGGGGAAAGTTCGAGTGTGATCAAACCCATTTCGTTGAGGAATGAGGCATTTAACTAAAGAGCGCTCTTAGACTCGTTCTAAATCACGGATCACTCACCATAGAATACAAGAGAAATGAGTTTGGATCTTTTATGATGCTGCGCTTGATCTCTCGGAGGAGTCTTGTAAATTTTCACTTACGTGCGCGCACACACACACACACGCACGCACACACATGCCGTTCTCGGTCAAGCTCGGGCACATCTAGGGCCCGATCCCCAGGGGTGGATAATGGATGAAGGGTTGAATGCGCTCACCTCAACTTCTCCTTCGTCGATTGCCAACGATATGCGGCGATACCGGGACCGGAAAGCGCCGAAACCTTGAGTGTCGCTCAGGTACGTATTTTAAGTACCTATCAAAATCCCTTTATTTGGCTCTTCCCTTGTTCAGAGTGCATGATTGAAGGTTTTGACAAATGTTCGTTAATCATCTCGTTCGAGAAACATTGATTGAACCCGAGAGATCTCAAAGAATATCGAGCTGTCATGGAAAGCAGAAGGCATAGCGCGTAACGCACATTGGCCATTAACCAATCCGATCAGTCTACGTCGCGCAGCTACTCACTCACCAAATACTAGTATGTAGTCGGGGATCTGGGCTAATAATAGATTAGAATGAATTGTGACCATGTACTATAGTCCATGATGTGCTCCTGCCCTCAACCTCTTCGACCAGGCGCTAACTAGCTTCCCAGTTTGGAACGGCCCTCCTGAGCTACCCCAACAGCCACATCTCTAAACAACCTAGCAACAGCATGAGCTTCAGTCGTAGCTGATTGGTGACGAACGAGCATGTGCCTTGGGCCAGGATTCTCTCTCACTTGCCTCTATCGTACAAGATCGTATTGCGCTCTCTGCGATACCACCAATTCCGTCGATCAACCTATACGCTCAATTTAAGAGTGTATCCAGCATAATTGTCATATTTTATGGAGGCATAAATCATAAAACATAAACCATAACTTCTAGAATCGATAAGCACTGTTCTCGAACCGAACTCGCATCACTCACAATACATCCTGCTACTCGTTCGCGTCACTCACTTACGGCTCCACATATCCGTAACCAGTCTTGCAGCTTCAGCAGTCGCCTCGTCGATACCCTCAATATCATCATCATCGGCACCGCCCGCAGCCCAAGAGTTGCTTCGGTCTTTCGTGTGTCCGAGGAGAGTCTCCAGATCATTATTAAGCTCCTTCTCATCATCAGCCTTTTTCTTTCCTTTGACATGTTTCTTCGTCGTCTTGGGACTCGGCAACTTCGAACCACCACCACCACCAGAGGAGGAGTGAGGCTGAGACTGAGAAGAGGAAGCGATAGACGAGGAGGGGAACGCGAGGTTTTGGATTCCGAGACCAACACCTTTAGGCAGACCTTTTCCCGGGCTCATACTAGCGGCCTCGGCCGCACTACCGCGGAATGAGTACGAAGCGAGTGGACTCGTAGGTTCCTTTGGAATGGGAGTACCTCGAAGCGACCTGGTGTATCGCAAGAGAGATGAAGGGCTACCAGCACAGTGCCTANGGGCTTGTCGGAGTCGTCCCGGGGAGCTGGATTCGGCTTGCGTCGTCGGAGACTGCTGGGCGTTCACGCTCAGCTGAGTCTGTCCAGGAGACCGACCGCTGGACGCAGCAGCGGATCGAGCCGAAGTAGGAGCAGGTGACCGACCCCGGGGACGTTGAGCTCTCGCTTTACTCTCCCTCGGACTACCAGTACCGTTAGGCCCAGGTGAAACTGACCGAGTACGATCGTTAAGGTTCGCAGAAGCTTTGGGGGAGCTGAGTGAGAGGCGGCGCAGGGATGTCCATCGCTTGGCCAATCCACCACCTGCAGCGTTCTCAGCGATACCTGAATTCAAACTTCCTTCGGGTGTGCCAGTACCAGGAGTGGGAGAGTTGGGTACATAGAGCCCTTGTCGACGACGAGACGCCTCAGGTGAGGAGTTCTCCGAGAATTTCACCTTTGCGGGTGAAGGTCGGAAAGCCACCATTTCGTACATCGAGAGATTCGCAGAGCTGCCGACAGAGGGGGTGGGTGAAGAGGACTGGAGCATCGACGCTGCATGTGACGCAGTAGGTCTAACAGGAGCTTGGTCGGGGACGTTTGTCGGAGTCGTCGGAGGAAACTCACTTCCCTCTTCAAGTTCGAGCTCGTCGTCCTCCTGGTGCGGATATCCCAAAGATGACTCTGGTCGGATATACACCCCATCTACAAGACCCAGCTCGCTGTCGTTGTCGTCTTCGGGATTCAGAGTGAACGCCCGAGACGACCGATCGTACTCGAGATTCAGGGACCCAAGGGAGGTGCGTTGACGTGGGAAGAACATGGACGAGTTGAAAGGTAAGTCCAAGCTCGTATCGTTGGTACCCAAGGAAGCTGCGATCCCGGAGCTAGACTCTCTATCATCAAAGAAAACAGCTGAGGAGGTAATAGTCCTCACGGACTGAGCGTCGACATTGTCGGCAGCGGAACAGGAAGAGAACAGATCAGATTGCGTATCGTTACCGTCCCAGTTAGGAGATAAGGAAGCATTGGGCTGGCGCTGGCGGGGGAAGAACATCGAGGAGCTGAAGGGCTCGTGTTCTTCTTCCGTTTTGTCTCCCAAGTAGAAGCTCGAACTGGAACTGTTGTTAAAGGAGGAGGTGAGAAGAGGTGACACGTCGTCCTCGGATCTTGTGTTGGCAGTCTTGAGCTCGGAACGAGTCTTNGGGAGGAGGGAAGGGGGAGTTGAAGGCGGGGAACATTNATAGAGGCCGGTCAATCTGAGTGGGTGAGTTCAGCTGGGGTAAGAAAGGCAAAGGCGCTGGCGTGTTATATAGCACCCCAGGCAGTCCAAGCACGGGTGGCGAATTTGGGAAGTCAAAGCTCGAACAGGTGGTTGAGACAATGGCAAAATTGAGACTAGCTTGTAGTACGTCCAAAGGTGAGCCCATTGTCCACTTGAAAGCATCACCATCCTCAGGCACAATGGTTGGCATCGAGGACGTCCATTGCCCAAGAGACAAGGGCCCCTGAACCAAGCCAACCACAACAAGGTGGCTGTGCAGTCCAAAATTTTGATCGTAATCTCTTGTTGTTGCTCACTATCGGCGACGACGACGACGAGCAGGGCCTCTCGCACCCCTTCTCTGTCCCCAAAAGACCCGCCCCCTACGCTGTACCCCAAAATGGCGGACTACGATCTCTCAAAAACGATCATCCCATACCTCGACAGGCATCTGGCATTTCCCCTCCTCGCCCACCTTTCCGAAGTCTCGATTTTTCCTGATCACGATGTCTTGGTAGCGCAATATGAGCTGGCGAAGGGGACGAACATGGTGGACTATGCTGCGCAGCTGTTTAAGCAGATATATCCTGATCAGGAAGTCCCAAAGGGTGTGTTTTCTTGTCTTGCTGGGGGAACGCGCGGCTGATATGCATACGCGCATAGAGTTCGACGAGAAGCGCAAGAATGCTGTATCGACCAACGAGCGGCTGCAGCAGGAGGCTCAGGCCGTGCTGGACGTTATCGAGAACCCCGATGTCGCACAGGCGCTGCGACAGGACAAGAACCAGAACCTGCAGTATTTGATGGACAATTATGGCGTGCGTTCCCGTCTCTTGCCCACCCATTNCCCGTTCTTATCAGGCGCATATAGCTGAACCTTGAACAAATCACCGCACTCTACAACTTTGGAAAATTCCAATACTCGTACGGCAGCTACGGTGGAGCCGCCGAGTATCTGTACCACTTCCGCGTGCTCAGCACGGACACCGAGCTCAACACCTCTGCGCACTGGGGAAAGCTCGCTTCGGACATCTTGACCGGCCGATGGGACGTTGCCCTCGAAGAGCTCAACACCCTCCGCGATTCAATCGACTCAC